>JBBPDB010129607.1:0-16584 GCA_037974465.1 Brachypetersius altus
CTCTCTGAGCTCTTTCTCTCTCTTCTCTCTCATCTCATTTCTCTCCCCCCTCCCTCTCTATTCTCTCTCACTCACACACACACACACACACACACACACACATAGGACTACACACACATCTATACACACAAGCTCACGTGTAGTTTTCATATTACTGTTTTGAACAATAGTAGTCCACACTGCTGCAGACTAATAGTTTCTCTGGGCAGCTTTGTGTTTTTTCTTGATTTACCGACAGGAACCGGCACATCACACAGGCGCTGACTCCTCTTTTAATGACACGCTTGGCCGGTTTTGGCTTATGGCTATGTACGTATGGCGTGTGTATGACAGGTCCTTTTTCTTCATGAGAGAGCTGCAGTATTAACCCCACATCAGGATGCTGTCTCACCTCCACTTGTCCCTGACTCAAGTGTGACACATCACACACAAGCACATAAACCTAAAGAGAACCTGATGTGGGCAACAGAAGAAATCTATGTAATCCATAGTGTTTATAAGTGTACTGAACTCAGAGAGGAGATCCTGCTCCTCAGTATAAAGGACACAAACAGTGAAAGTGGAAAAAGAAAAGATAAGAAGAGAGAAGAGGAGTGGAGGGGAGAGGGGGGAAAGAAGCAAAGAGATGAGGAGAGGAGATGAGAGGAGACACAGAACAGAACAGAACAGAACGTTAGAGGAGGTAATCGAATGAAAAGAGAAGACAAGAGATGGGAAATAGAAAAGTGGTGTTAAGAAAAAAAGAAAAAATGAGACAGAATCGAAACAGAGGGAGAGAAGAGGTGTAGATAACAGAAGAGCTGGTGTGAACACAGGAGAAGAGGAGAAGAAATGAGAAGACAAAGTAAAAGAAGAGGTGATGAAAAGAGAGGAGTACAGGGGTAAAAAGAGAAGAGCTTATTACTTTCATGTGTTCATGTGTCAGCCATCTTAATGTACAGCATCAAACCTGAGGGGGGAAAATCTGGACCCAAAGCCTCCCACCATAATCGTTCTCACTGAGAATGGGATGGGGAGACTGCTAAAGAGAAAGCGCTGCAGGGGGAAACAGTCAGAGAGCCAAAACACCACTGTAAATCTGTCAAAGTCTCATATTCACTCAATAGGCAAGAGCCATATTACAGCCATGTTTCACCGACTAATCTCTCCCGCAGTTGTAATAAAAGGTGAGCTACAATAACGAGGCTTTCATTTCATAAGCCTCACTCACTCCTATTGATCCAGCCTCCCTGGCATTAATTCTCTCGGTCCATTCCAATATAACTGAGGGGCACAGGAGAGAAAGTGAACTGATATGACAGAAGGATGAGGAGGTGAAAGAAGGAAGTGGCAAGACAGATTGTTACCAAATCCTTATAACCTTAACTTCTTTCTTGTAACACACACACACACACACACACACACACACACACACACACACACACACACACACACACACACACACACACACACACATAAAATATATTCTATGGACACTCAAAGTAACAATTCCCTTTAAATGACAAAGTTCCTTAAGTCAGTAGGTAGCATTAGGTCCTTTTCTTTGTATTTGTTAAGTCCAGCATTAGAAATGATCTTGAAGACATCACTCCCCTGCATGCTTTGATGTGGCCCCTGTCTTGTGGTTCTCTACTTCAGCGCTGAGGACCCACTGTGTGGACAACAGTCTATTCCTTTCAACAACACACCTGATCATCAGGTATTTTTCAAGCTCTTCATGTACTTTATGTTGAGGGCAGGGAGCACTCTGAAACTGTGCAATGCATCCTCAGGCGTGGAGCTGACAACCACTGCCTTCTTATTCAACCATTTACATAAAATATAGTCTTATTTTACAATACAACAAAAAAAAACATGCAATAAGAAGCAACAGTCCTTCAGTCGATCCATCAGGTCCTTCAAAAAAACACAAATCTGGAAAATGTTATTTTTCCAAAGTTATGGAGGCATCTTCTTGGAGACTTGCAGTTCATATGGTGATCATTTTAACATGCTAACAGCTTCCTTTCCTTTGTCACAGTAATGGGCCCTGCCCTGGATACGTCTTCAACAGGTACACTTCCATGACAAGACTTCTTGTAGCTTTTCCGCCACCACAACACTGCACCAACAACAAGCACACAGAGACACAGGGCAAACAGAATGGATACAGTAACCATTTCATTATAGTAGGAAAGAGGGGACGCCTGCACCTTCATAGAGAAGGTGGCTACAGTCTGCTGAAAGCCCTGCTCTTCAGTAACACATTGGAATTCCTGGAAAGTTTCGGGAGTGACATGGAAGACCAAGGTGCCGTCTCCTTCCTGCTGGTAGATGGGTTGGTTTACGATGCCATGATTAGAGAACCACTTCACTTGTGCCAGTCTAGATCTTGAGTGACATGGTAGCCTGACCAACTGGTAAAGTTGGACTGGTATCACCTCTGGAGCAGAGACACAGATTCAAACAGAGCTGAATGTAGAATAAATTGTTGAATTTGTACTTCCCATTACAGCGAATTACAGGTTTTATTTATGAATTCTGTGATGTTTTCATGCCCATGAGAGTTACCATTTCTTTCTTGAGCATGCACATTTTGAGTGATATTTAACCATACGTACAGAGATTATACTATAGTGATAGAAGAGCATAAACACAAGTAAACTAATAACCATGGGATTATGATGTGGTTCTACTAATTATTTACCATAATCAACAAACTAGTTGCTCACATAGCAAGTACAATGCTCACTCAGGTGGGTAATGCAAATTACAGCTGTTTCAGATTAATAATAAATGTAAAGTAAAATAAAAATCAAAATAGAAAACAAAAAGGAAAATAGTAGTTTAAAACAAACTAAAAATGAATACAATTATGGAATTAGTTAGCATTAGTAAGAATTCATGGCTTTTCCTAATTCAATTTAATGGAAGGAACAATATTTACTTAAGTAAAGTGGCCGCTTATAGTCACGTGTGAACACAATAGCACGCAGTGTGAACTTTTTTCTCTGCATTTTACCCATTCACCAAGTGACCAACTAGGGGCACCCTTGGAGTGTGTATATATAGTAGTATATATATATATATACAAGCTGGTATTACAGTTTTAATGTGATGATTCAGGCGTAAAAACGAATTTCTTACATGGTAAAAATAAACAATTATTACAAGCTGCAGTGGAATTTCAACAAGTGAAATTGTTAAATGTAATTCTTTTTATTGTCTCAAACAAGCAGTGGTAAAGGGTCCTTTTAAACTGAAGCTGTTTTCTATGTATAGTCATTTGGGGCTTTTCTTTGTGTAAATGTTTTTCAAATGCTTTGATAAATGAGGCTCCTGGTCAGGCGTACTTACCAGGGACAGGTGTGCCATTTTTCTGATCCGCACATTGCTCTCGTACATTGCCATGCTCTACATCCTGTTGTCTTGAAGTGTCACACACATGAGAAGAGAAAAAAGAGTTATGAACCATTGCAAGTCTCTGACAACTTACTTATAGTGTGCATAATAAAATACATATTTCACATATTTGGTCATTTTCTGTCACAAGATCTGATGCCTCTTGTGTGGAGATTGTTAATGAGCTTACAAATTAGGCTGCATGTCAGATACTTGGGCACAGACTTTCCCCTGCGAGTCCCAGCCACAGAATGGATCCTTAGCCTGGACACAGTCCGTGCAACTCGAGTAGAAGGTGCAGTTAGACACAGGAACCCTGATCACGCCTTCAGAGAGGCCCACAAACACCACATTCTACAAAGAAGACACCAAAGGGTTTTTTATGATCAAATGTGACTGATATGTTGCATCACACACTCCAACTCAGTCCTCAAGGACATGTCTGTCATACTTTAGCTCCCATCACTCCTGTGACAACTGACCAAAGTTAAAGATTGTGTTTCCAATTTGTTTCTTTTGAACCTGCCTTGGCATGAACTAACCTTGGCAAGGATTTGTAAATATACTGGATGTGTTGTGCAGTAATATTGTACCATAGAAATGATGGCATTACACAGTTGCTATAAACAGCTTCATCCACCTGATCCCAGGTCTCCTCCATAAGGTTGAGATGTGCTGTGACATTCAGACATTTTTCCAAGGGCACCAGATGCAAAACAATCCAAAAATCATCATGGATAAAAAGAATAGGTCTGTGGCTTGTGTCAGTTTACTGATCCTTTAATCAGCATAATGCAACAAGAACTAAAATGGCAACTTTTTTCATTTCTAAATTGCCCTAAATTTCTAAGTCTTTTTTTTCCATTTGTCACATCATTCTTGGTGAATACTACTTGAAACAGTTATGTTTGAAAAGCCTAAGCTGAGATTCATTTAGGAGAGTTTTGCCAATTCCACCATTCTACTAGACCAGTGGTTCTATCTAATTTATGCAACACATTGCAGTCACATGATGTGTATGTTTTGAGAATGTACATTAGGCACTGTTTAAATGCTGAAGCAGAAAAGATTATTCATCCATTCATTTTGCTTATCCTTAGCACAGCAGTCAAAGAAGAGAAACACCCTAAACAAGTCGTCACTCCACAAATGAGATTTGAAAAGACATTAAACTATGAGAGAAAAAGATGTAGTACCTTTGTAGTAGACAGGAGGATGGTTTTGACAGTCTGTGGTTGCTTAAAAACTTGGATCTCTTCAATGATATGGGTTTCATTTTTTAGTAAAACAACTTTGTGAAGAAATCCGTTCTCTAGAATAAACATTTGCAAGAGAATGATTAAATCTGTACAGAAACATAACACTTGGGAGAAAAGACAGAAGATCACTAGAATATCTGTTGCAGATTCCTACCAGTAAGAAGGTAGAGAACGGTGTAGATTTGACCATTGGCCGCCTGGACTCTCTGTGCAGTGATTCGACTATACAGCTGTTCTGTGGTTGTGAAAAGCTGCTTTCTCTCCACAGAGTGAACATTTTTGAGTGTCAGGAAGGTTTTCTTCACCAAGTTTAAAGTGTCATCGCTGTTATTATGCAACCCACACTGCAAATAAAATGAATATGATGACAGCAAGACAGTCAGAGCAAATATTTGTTTTCTTATTCATTTCAGTGCTGTTTATAAGAATACTGACAATGTGGCATTACAAGATGTAGCCCACCTTGCCCAGTTTGGCATCTGGGTTTAATTGTTGTTTCCATTGGTTGGTTTCTGAGTTGTAAGTCTTGTAGTCTCCTGAGAATGCTGCCTTGATTTCTTGCAGTGTAAAAGCACAAACTGCAGTCTGACCAGATACCAAAGCCCTGTGAGAAACCGAGATGAGGTAATGGAAGGTTTAATATTCACATAGCTAACACATAACATGTCTAAAAAGTGGAGTGAATACTGAGTTAATAGCTTTGTATGGACCATTTAGACGTGAAGATTCCATAGAACAGTGTATTATCAGGCGATTCACCCTCTCCTTGGGGCACCATTACTATGTCTTGAAGCAAACTGAAGGGCAACTGTTTCTCCATCTGGCATACAAGCTGGGACTTAGCAAATGTCGTAAAGCCCTTCTGAAGGACTCGTTCCCCTCCATTGTCATCCTGCAAAATGATTTGTAAATAAGTAAACTTCATGACATAAAAGAACATCACATTTATACACGATAGTAATGAAGTACAAATCCACACATAATTAAACTGGAACAGAGGTCTAACTTTGTGCCTTAATGATTTCACTTTTTTTAGTATGCAGTTGTGACAGCTACAACTGGCCATAAGGTGTTGCTGGGTGCCCATTTGTGAAGGCAACAAAAGACATTTTTTATGTTAGCTGTGGGAAGAAAGTGTCATAACACTGCACCCTACTGCGTAAGAGGTAGTTGCAGACCGGTCAGGGTTCCCACACTAACCCCTGTCCACTACTGAATTTATTATGCATACGAGAGTCAGGACTGGACCTTGGAGCAATGGAAGGTCACCTGGTATGATTTGTGCCACCAAACTATATATTGTTGGGGAACAGATTTATTCCATTGGTATTCCATGACAATAGTGGCCTGTTTCAGCAGGATGATGCACCCTGCCACAGTGTACACACTGTTCCCCATATCTCAGTCCTCTAGAGCATCTATGAGCTGTACTGGAACAACAAATGTGGTCCTCAGCAGCTCCAACTTACATCTAAAAGATGCTAATGTCACAGTGCTAGAAAACACACTTGTTTGCATAAAGCTGTTTTGGTGCCACACAGAGGACCAGCACATAAGGAAGGTGGTCAGTGTCTTCCCCTTATCTGTCTAGCTGTATTCTGTTGAGGATAAGGTGAACTGTACTTACTGTGCAAACCTGAGCCACACGTGACACTGTGAATTGTTCCATGAAGTTGTACTCGGCTCCTTCCTCCCTGAAGAAAAACAGCACCTTCCCCTCACTGGGGATGTATGAGGAACTAACAAATTTTGGATCTGAAAGGAATAGAAATATCTCTCACTTTGGAGAAATCTTTCCAGTTGAATGTCATGGATTAGGACAATGGTTCTTCAACATGTGGGTAGCCTGGAACACATAATGACTAGTTTGGTAAGCATGAAGCACCAGTAGAAGTTTATAAAACTTTTTCTGACAAACCACTGAGTGCTGGAAATTCTCTAAG
The DNA here is from genome assembly GCA_037974465.1 of Brachypetersius altus. Classification (NCBI taxonomy): domain Eukaryota; kingdom Metazoa; phylum Chordata; class Actinopteri; order Characiformes; family Alestidae; genus Brachypetersius; species Brachypetersius altus. The sequence goes on from JBBPDB010129607.1 coordinate 6,584, forward strand.
ATGTAAGTATTTTCGTTGCTTGCCGAACTGCTTTGAGATTGTGTGGCGTGAGATAACTTGCACTTGTCCAAAGATGTCCTCTTGTGTTGCAGTATACAGCTCTCCATCTGTGTGAAATTCATACATTCATACCACCAAGCTTAATCAAATCAGCCTTAAATCTCCAGGATTTTGTGGTGACATGTCTTTTTTTCACTTAAACATAGGAACTGTCACTTAATTTGTCATATAAGTGTTTAGTGAGATGTGGCAAAGATGCTGTAATCCACACAACCGCATAAACCTTCCGTTCTCACCTACAATAACAGCTGTGTTCCGCTGAGTTTCCTTAAAAGGACAAACACCTTTGGCAGTATGTCCTTTTCTGCTGACTGACAGAGTATCCACAGTCTAAAGGGGAGGTATAGAATGGACAGAAAATGAGTTATATTACAGGATATTAGCAAAAATAAGGCAAAGGTTTTTTTATGTAAATAACAAAGGACTTACAAGGACAATGTCATGAGGTGCATACGCAAATGACCCACAGGCATACAGATGAGTGGAGTTGAGAAATTGCAAGATATGGATGAAGTTGGCACAATTCTGGATTTTTTTTGTAAGAAAAGATGAAAAAAGTATTAATTAACCACAGGAAACATTACAAAACAAAACAAAAAAAAAAACAAAAAAAAAACCTGACCCCCCTGACCTCGCTACAGGGTCCAGCATATGAACCCCCCCATATGTGTGAATTAATATCTCATGTAAAATGAATATTGTTCATTGTAACCAGTAATGACAGAACACACCACACCTGGTCTGATGTCCCACATCTGGAAGTATCTTGTGGTTTCCAGAGAAACTGTTAAACACAATTATTGTAGTGATTTTTCTCTAATGTCAGAGGTTTTTGGGCAAATTTTAGTTTGTTTTCTGAAGAACTAAACAAAAAGAATAACATTTAAAGAAAGGAATATGACCTGACCCAAAGAACACATCAACACCTTATTTTTCAGCTTGATGACATCAGGCTGACTGACATCCAGTGACAGAACAGCGTTCTTCGCCCCTACAAACAGTGTGGCACCGTCTGGACTGAGCAGCAGTACTGTGGTATTCTGTGCATCAGAGGCATGGTACTCAGATAGCTTACGGTCTGGACTTCCTGTGAAGCAAAAGATGTTAACTTGCATAACTAATATATCTTGCATGTGTCTTCATAATTATCTGGGGCATTCTTTTTCAGTGATATTATTGTATTAAGTGAGAGTTTGTTCATTCCATTAGTACGACCTATATATGTAGTTAAGCCTTTAACCCTTTCCTGACCGAATTTTGGCCAAAAAACCACAACATTTGCACATCAATCTGACAGATAAGTAGTGTTGATGGTGATAGTAATATAGAAAGTAATATGTTATTGTATTAATTATAGTCTTTATTTATAGCTTACTCACAGCTCATTTTGTTAGAAACACCTACAATATATGGACACATGTTTTGGGACACACCTCCTAAGGATTAAATTAAGGTGTTCCAATCAGACCCATTGCCACAGGTGTATAAATGTAATGCTTCTAAATTTGGGGACACAGTTTGGGGAAGGCCCTTTTCAGTTCATCCCAAAGGTGTTGGATGGGGTTGAAGCAGTGGCACAAAAATGGGGTGTGCAGTATAAGTGGTGCATCTGGGCGCACTGCCAGTGGGGGGCGCCAAAACAAGGGAGGTACAGAAAACAAGAGGGGGTTGGTGGGGGTGGAGGATGCATACCCACAAAAAGTGAGTAGTTGCGCCCCTGGGTTGAGGTCAGGGCTATGTGTGGGCCAGTCATGTTCTTCCCCACTGAACTGTAGCATGACTGTGCTCCAGGGCACAAAGCAAGGTCCATAAAGAGATGATTGGATGAGTTTGGCGTGGAAGAACTTGAATGGTCCACACAGAGCCCTGACCTCAACCCCATCCAACACATGAACTGGAATTGCAGGCCAGGCCTTTTTGTTCAACATATGTACCTGATCTCATAAATGTTCTACAGAATAAAATGGCTCAGACACTTCAAAATCTTGTGGAAAGCCTTGCAAGAAGAGTGGAAGCTGTTATAACTCCATAATAAAATGTATTTGAATGCAATGTCATTAATGTCCTTGTAGGTGTTGTGGTCAGGTGTCCCAATACTTTTGTGCATTTAGTGTAGCTTGTTAGTCCACTGTGCTAGAGCAGGTGTGTACAAACAAATCTCATTTTACTCATCTGTTATTTTGGGTGGTAGACAGAGATGCGTGTAAAAAACTTGAGAACAGCGTTATGCCTAATACCAGCACAACACACTGTTGTGTTACTACCATATGAGTGTCACTGCTGTGCTGAGAGTGGTCCACTACCCAGAGAATATCTGGTCAACAGCGGCCCTGTGGTCAGAAATTCACTAATTGGTACAGGATGTAATCTCTGTAATTGTACGCATGAGTTAAAAAAGTGGTAAATAACAAATATGGAGAGCAGATATTTCCAGTGTCCATACTTTACCACTGAACTTACTTTATTATCTTTGTACCTTGCCTGGCATACCATGTGATCTTATGCTCTATGCTATGACTCACATGCTCTAGATCAGTGGTTCCTGACCTGGGCACTAGAGATCACAGGGGGTGTGCAGAATTTTGCATGCAATGAGTTTACCAAAATTATAATTGTACACATTCAATTTATAAAGAGAGAAACACGTTTTTTGTGTGTCTGTGTGTGTGTGTGTGTGTACAAGAGTATAAGAGCAAAAACCTACAACCACTATTTATTTTTTGCAAATAAAAGTTTGTATTAATCACTTTATTCTTTTTTCGTGTCTACGCGGGTAGGAGTTGGAGGGCTTGGCTTGTCTTGGACACAGGCACAGGGGGCTTCAAGGAAAAACTTGATCAAAAAAGTTGATCACCGTATATGGTATTTTTCAAGCTTTTGTTGTTCATCTGTCCCCCAGCTGTGGTTAAACACTTTGAAAGAAATGAAGCTCAGTCATATACAGTAGGTGCATTGGAGGTAGCAAATGACGATAACACAGGTCTGAAATCTGTGAGACACTTGACCCTATATGGGAATTAGGACGATAGTTCCATAGTTGAAACTGTAGCAGTCATTTAGAGCAGTCTGATGTGAGAAGGTGCTTTCTTTGCAATAGTGGTTAAAGGAACCAGATATTGTCATTTTACTTACGGTTCAAAATGAGTGAACCATTATATGTGATCATGTTTTATATAAATTGTTAATAGTAGTAAATTAGTACTGAATTAAGTTTTCTTGAAGTACCATTTCCCTATATACACCACGTCCTTCTTGCCGTGAATGTATTTAAAAAACGTATTAAAAAAACATCTTATTTTCAAAAAGGGTTCTTCAGGTTGGGGCCATAACAATAACCACTTTTAATGGAACCTTTTCCAGTTGCCTTTAAATCTCAAATGGTAATTCCCTGTCAAACTTATTTACAAAAGCTGCAGTTAAATTGTATTTTATGATTTAACATCACAGAGATTGATTATTATTTTTATATAATAAGATAAAATGTGAGGATTTTAGAAGTGAGCTTACCGAGGTAGAAGGAGATCCGAGGAGTGACTGAGCTTTGTGAGAGAGGTAATAGTTCCAAGATGAAAATGCAGATCTTCCAAAATCGAATTCCTGCCATAGTTAGGACAGCCCAAGTAAGGAGTGTGAACTGAATCAACTTTTCAGCCTCTTCGCAAGGAAACAAGGTTTCAACACAGTTGTGTATCTCTTTTTTCACTTCTTAGAAGAGGAAGGAAGATGCAACCACAGCTTCACATCAACACATACCATAGAAAACCATAAGACAGCACTTCCTGGGGATGAAACCTCATGCTTTAATGTGTTGACCTCAAAAAGACAACTTTCAGCTAGGTACATTTCACTGTAAATTCTGCAACTCATCCATGTTAGTAATAGTGTCCTGTGAAAGGTCCAAAAAACATACAAATATAACAGTGTTACACTTTATTGTGCTGCACACAAAGACAGCGAGACAAAGAAAGGGAAGTGTTACTATTTGATTACTCATACATTAATGGAGTCCCTCTTGATCCTTGTCCTATAGTAAGTAAAGCAGCATTAACAATGTAATTATATGGTTTCAACAAATGTGTGTGGTGAAGATTTAGCTAGGCCAAGACCTCAAGACAGCAACAACTCAAAACACCCTAAACATGATAGAAAACCTGAAATACAGACCACATTATCTGATATTTTACACTGCCTGGAAACCAGAAAATACCTCACTGCCATTGGCTGCACATTTAAGGGTGGATGCAGCACAAAGTCAAAGCTATGTCAAAAAAGGCTGAGAAGTGTGTGAAACATTTTTGCTGTGAATGCTGCTTAGTAAATACAGTTTAGTTGTGTGGCACATTAATAAATAAAGTTCAGTTCACTGATTGGAGAGCAAGAGATGTCTTTCGTCATATACTATGTCATAGATGCCTTTCGTACACCCTCATCCGTTATTTAGCTAATATACCAGACTTCAGCTGCAGGCCTGCCTGTACATATACAGATCTCAGCTATGCTGTGATTGTTGCAGATGAGCACTGCTCACTGAATTTACTGTGGGACATTTTTAAAACTTTTCTAACATCCAGTGAGGAAGTAATGTGTCCTTCATTTGTTTTGAACTTTTCTTGTGTATGACTCATGAGTAATTAGTCATTTCCCCCTGAGCCGTGCATGTGTGCCACTCGTTTCGTTCATCGGATTTGAGCCACCTTGGCAACAGGCTCATTTACAAAAGCCACACAGTGTAAGAGCAATTGATTTGATCACAAAAATGATATCATGAGTCTTTGTGTATTCATGTCTTCAGTATATTTGAGTCAGTAAGAAGATCCAGATCTCCCATTATTACTAAGGATTGTGTCTACTGAAGAGAGGCATTTATTCACATGGACACACACAAACCAGTGACTCCTACATTTAGTACTTGTAATGGATGGTTTCCCATGTATATTGCTGAAGTACCAGTCAACCAGTTCTGCTTTAATTTGCTGGTAGTACTTTATCTCAATACTCATTCACAATGTCAAAAAATACATCATAGTCCAACTTTAAAAATAGGTTCCATGTTTATTGCGTAAAAATACTGCATACTGCATGACACAGACCAATCTCTTACTTCTTCCCTTGGTATTTACAAAAGGCAAATAGTCCAGACAATCAACTCATCGTTCTATTGTCACAAATGGTAGATTTATTCACTGAGATGAGCGCAACAAGTGCACAGTAGAGAACTGAACTTGCAGCCTGATCTCTACAGTGACAGTGGAAAAAGTTCAAGCTAACAGTTCATGTTCCTTTCTGAACTCGCATCTAAAAATGATCAGCCCATCGCTGTGGCAACTTTCCTGGGAAACCTTGACCTTGACAGCTTGCTCAAGAGCATGAAGCAGTAGACTGGTCATAATTCCAAACATGACTCAAAGCCTACTGGATCATTAGTGATTAAGTTAGGCCAATAAACTGATATACACTATATGAACTAAAGTATTAGAACCTTTGACCTTTACAACAACAAGGACAATGCATTCAAATACATTGACTTTAATATGGAGTTGGTCCCCTCTTTGCAGCTATAACAGCTTCCACAAGATTTTGTGGGAATTTGGGCCCATTCATTCTGTCGAGCATTTATGAGGTCAGGCACTGATGTTGGACGAGAAGGTCTAGCTCACAATCTCCATTCCAGTTCATCACAAAGGTGCTGGATGGGGTTGAGGTCAATGCTCTGTGTTGGCCAGGCAAGTTCTTCCACACTGACTTCATCCAGTCTTTATGGAGCTTGCTTTGTGCAGTGGGGCAGTCATGCTAGAATAGAAAAGGTTCTTCCCCAAACTTTGTCCACAAAGATGGAAGCACGGTGCTGTCCTAAATTTCTTGCTATGCTGAAGGATTAAGATTGCCCTTCACTGGAAATGATTAATTTAATAATTAAGAGGTGTCCCAGTACTTTTGGTGATATACTGTAGAACTATTAGTTAGTGAGTGGAAGTTTAGATTTCTCAGCCCTTCTCTCAATAAGAGGAAAACTGTTGTCCAGAGCATCCTGTAGACACCAGTCATCCTGTGTAGCCACAACAGACATTTCGAGCCTCCTAAGCATGCTTTTTGGCCACCGTGACTCAGACATCCATACCTGTTTCCAGACAAAGGCTGAGCACTGATCTCCTTTCTTCACCTTTAAGGCATTGACTGGTTTATCATGTATTTAATAACTTTCTATAACTTTCTGGTCATTTTTCCATGAATAAATGTGTCCACATGTATGGTATTGTGGTTCCCAGATGCAGCCCATAATGCCACTGAAGGTCCAGTGTGTTTCAGCACGACTCGACTGATTAGTTCTGCTAACCAGAAATGGAAGAAGTCATGTCCATTTTAAGTCCAGCTAAGCTGTGTCGAGTCCTCTCTCATGGTCAGTGCAATTAGAATTGTGCGAATCTGCAGCGTGCTGTTGGCAAAAAGCAGGTCCACACTGAGTCAACAGCAGAACAGCATGTCCTCACTGGTTACATTGGGGTAGAGTTGTGGTATTTCCTGGGGTGCTGTGGGCCCCTAACTGGGGGCAACGGTGCACGTCTAGATGAAGGATGAAAATTCAGTCAGTATTTTCTGTAACATTTGTATACACATATGCTGTGTTTACAATTTTTTATCTTTAAGACTTTCTGGCCTGGTAACAGCATGTAACCATGAATAATAAATAAATCTAAAATATGTTGATAATGTAAATAGCCATGGCATAATACATGCACATACTGTGTTAAGACAATATGCTAACCTTGTAGGAACAGCAGCAGCAGAGGGGGTGAAGCTGGGGGCGGGAACAGCAGCTGTATGGTTCCCTGATGGCTCAGAGACAGGCATCAGGCGAAGGGGAAGGGGGTAACCAGAGGGGTCTGCAGGCAAAGGCTTCTTAGGAACTGGAGGTTTGGGAGGAGGAGGAGGGTTCTGGGTCTAAAACGGGAGAAAGCTGAATGTCAGAAGCTGGAATTCTGTTCATGGATGAGAGCCAACGACGAATGAAATTGATGGTCCAACCAAGAATCACATTTACAAATCTTTTCTCTTACCCCTATTGTTGTTGACCTGGTGGCCCAAGTTTGCATCCCTAGTTTTGCATTTAAGCAAAGATTTTGAAGATTAAGCTATCTGATTAAGCTACAGTTAACAAACACTAATTGGTGGCCTATAAGCTTCTATTACTTGGTCGTAACATTGACCTTGTAGCTTCAGATACAAATCTAAAGAAGCAAACTTCAAAAACCAAACATGTTTTGGCTGATAGACTACATCTGGGGTAAGGGGAGAATTGTTTAAATTGGATTTTTGTTTCCCCTTAACATTCTCTTCTAATTGACAAAAAACATGAACAGTAACAGAGAACACTAGAATATCCAGTAAAGTAGAGCAACAAGCACATGGCCTGACTGTAGCACACACAGCTGCTAGATGTGTCTCTGCAGCGCTACAGGGTGATGGTACCTGTCTGTGTGAGAGAACAGGGTCAGGGGGTAGGGGCTTGCTGGGTGCAGCCGGGCGCGTCACTGTCAGCTGGAGATCCAGTCAAAGACGCAGGAGTTTAACAGAGAAGAAGATGGATAAAACTGAGAACCTCTACTCACTTTTCATCATCACATCACAACACTTATCCACCCAGAATCAACGACAGAATCAACCACACAATCTACAACACAATCTACCACAGAATCTACCACAGGCCATGCACTGTTCCTAGATCGCAGCAGAACAATTAACAGATCCCCTTTATTCACTCATAAGATTAAACACAATATTCCCAACCAAACCATCACAGAGCCTGTACTATAATTAGGGACAGGAATCAAGAACCGCTTCCAGTTGAGAACCTGTTCCAAATTGTCAGATTCAATGGAATTGTTTGCCTCTGAGGTGTTTGATTCTTTTATCGATTTCTGCATGTTTTTCTTACAGCTGAGGATAAATGTCCAATGTTATAATAAAATTAGCACTAACCAAACAGGTTTACCAGACACAGTTAAGCAAAATAAGTTTAAGCATTTTTATCCCCACACAGAAAAGTTATCAGGAATCGTTCAGGAAATCGATAAAGAATCGAACTGAGGAGCAGAAGTCACTGGAATCAATTCCCATCCCTAACTGTAATGCTCCTGTAATAGGAGACAGAGCAAGTTGACAATATGAAAGAAATAATAGTCAAACATTTTTAAATGGTTTGGAAACTGTTTTGGAAAATATAGTAGATTGTAGATTTCAGAAAACATTTTGGACCTTTCACAGGACACTGTCCATATCAAATTTGGTCAATACTTTCAGGAAAATTTGGAGCTATGCCCAATTTGTAAAGCCTTTAAAGTTCACAAATTAATGAAGACATAAGCTGAGGCTTTCACACACTGTTGACTGGGCCAAACTGTATAATATGCAGAAAGCAAATCAGGATGCCTTAGGACAGCTCACATGGACTGGCCCAGACATGTTTTTGAGTTAATATTGTAGACTAAAAATGTAACTCCAAATAACACTGGCCTGGGAAATGCCGTTAGTGATCTCACTGAGTGTGAGATCACAGCTCACACTCAGTGATAACAGTGTTTGATGTGTGAAGAAGTGTGGTGTCTTATGTCCCTTCCTCTGTCTCCCTTTATAGATCAAAGAAACATTTAAAACACCGATTTCGACCAGAACCAGAACATTCATATAGTTAAAGCAAGGTTTCTCATCATGGGTTCACAATCCTTTTTTGACCCTCTAATGAAACCTCTAAAAATGTCATTGTGCTACTGAGAAACCCTGGTTTAAAGCACTCAGGCCTGTACAAACACCCATTGCCCCTCAGTGGTAATCTCACTGATCGTACTGGACATGGACACAAAAACATGCAGTGTCATAAACAGCCAGACCACGAGGCACTCAGCACTGAGAACAGACACTAAATGGAGATGAGGTGTGATGACTGGCATTGTGGTCAGGTTAGAGGCTATGAGCAGCAGACATGAGGCTCTAGATGAGATCTTTTTGTGCTAGATGGAGCACATAAACACGCAATCATGCGTGGCAGTAACTCATCTCTACCTTCCGGTGTGTCTTGCTCTCTGAAGGGGCTGGGTCGGGAGGGAGGGGCTTGTTGGGAGGGGCGGGGCGTTGCCCTGATGACTGAGGCAGCAAAGAGAGCAGCTGAGTGTCATACACAGTTACTAGCTTGCAGGTACTAATATATCACTCAAACGAAGACATTAACTGCAACATATATTAGCAAATGCATGCACAGACACACATACAAACACACTGCATTCTCAACACTATACAATACTGTAAATACATTTCTAATTATAGTTAAAAATACTAGCAAATACACACAAACACACACACACACACACACCCACACACACGCATGCACGCACACACACACACACACACACGTGCACATGTGCACACACGCACACTTCTCAATCCCATACATTACTGTAAATAACTTTCTAAACTAGCAAATACATGCACACACACATACACACACTAGTACATACACACACTAGTACACACACACAAACACACACTGCCTTCTCAACCCCAAACATTACTGCAAATAAATTCTAAAATGCAGCTTATTTATTGCCAATATTAAGATACACATAGATCAACTGATAATGATAAAGATAACTGATAACAGCAAACAAGTTTTAACTGAATCATGAAAATTACATTGGCAGTAAGAATTAGGGCTGTAACGGTACATGGGTCACTGTTCGGTACATGATGTCTTTCGGAGAATACACGGTACGGCGGTGAAGACGTAATTGAAGTAATACGGAATCACAGAAAGCGCAAGTAACTCATAAACCTAAGTCGTAGTGTGGTGCAACAGTGCCACCTACTGGCGTAACATACATGAAAATATAAGCAAGAGTGTGTGTTTACTGGTTAATACACTGCTGTTTATTTAAAATAAACGAAAACAA
>JBBPDB010129624.1:0-16581 GCA_037974465.1 Brachypetersius altus
GCACCAAGGCTCTTCCCATTAGTCTTGCCCCACCCTTAGTCATGACATAACCTCTTTTGTGATTTGACACTATAATGAATATAAACTGATTGATTGATTGATGGATATAGCCGTCAATTTTAGTCCTTGAGTTCATTTACATTCTTTATTTGTTAACTGTCACAGAATATGACTATCTTTTTTAGTATGCATAGAGGAGACGCTGAAAAATTTGTGGACTTTTATGTGGTGTCCGCGGATAATAGTGGTCTGGTCTCAAGAGAAAATGCCAGGGCCGAATTTTTGTCCCGGTCCACCCCTGGTCACAGGACAGCAGCCAATCAGCAGCAAGGAGAAATTAACAACACTCTCGGATTGGATACTTTCAAACCTCTCGCCTCTGAGTAAAGCAGTATTTCACCATCCCAAGACATGCTTTTTTTTTGTATTCTCTCGACAGTACTGAAAAATGCATACAGTGACTGAACTGTATAATGTATAATGTTTAATTATTGTATTACTTTAATATTAATGTTACAAATTCAGTAAAGTATGTTTCTCTTAACAATTTAGCACTAAAATGCAATAGTATATATTGAAATAGTATATATTGCCATGAAAAAAGCAACACAAAACAAATGCAGCGGCTATCTACGGTTTCCACAAACAATTATTAGTTCGGTTCTAAGAAAAAATCTGAAGCCAAGAACTCTAAACTGCGACTTCATGGGGTTTGACTGTATACTTCCTGTCACAACATTTATGTCAGATAAACACCGTCAGTGGCGGCAGGTTCTACTAAGGTTCTACTACTGTTAGCAGGTTCTATTAAAAGGGGTTTAATGCTCTTAATTAGCAATAAGGAGTTAAGATGACGTTTTTCAAATAATTTTAAGAGGCTACCTCCTGCTATTCATCAGTTTCAGCTCTGTCCGTTAGGAGGACATAGTTACAGTGAGGCTCAGACATAATGTTAAATGAGGCTCAGACACTGTTGGTTTCATGCTGTGTCTCTTTGCTTTCCATGATCTGCTTTTCAAAAAAATCCTCACTTTTATTAATGTGGCACTAATGCATCTCAGCTCAGGTTCCTTCAGGCTGAGCCAAGATCCCCGGACTCAAACTTGGGGTCTGTCAAACTCAGGTCAGTTGCACAAGTAAAGTAAATGTCTGGAACCAAGCCTTTTATCGGCCATGGGCTTTTATCAGCTTTTATGAGCTGAATATGAGTGATCTGGTTGGATTATACACACTGAAGTGGATGAAGCTCCTCGGTGGTGCAGGCTTTAAGTTAATCCAGCCTCTTTCCAGTTTAAGTCCTCCTGGAGCATGGGGTTCAGTAATCAGACACATGATAGCAGATGAGAGAGAAGTTCAGACCGTCTTAAAGGCAAACCAAGAGAGCGTGTCCGGCCGTGGAAGAAGGGTTCTGAGTATAAATCCTCTTTTAATGAATAACAGACACATTGAAATCAAAGGCAGTCCTTGGTTTTAGATACTGCATGTTTTGTCACCCCCAGTAGCATTATATAATTCATTGCAAAGCAGAGCAGTATATGATAACATTTTCTGGGTTTCATGAATAGGTCATACCATGCTCCCAGTGAAAAAGGAGGCCAAATACATCTATAATGCATCTGGCTTTTACTGTCTGTATTGGTAACTCCTAATCAGGAGGAGCTTAAGAATGGAGTAAATTCAAATAAATTAAATTCAATTTAAATGTAATAAAGAGTTTCTGGAAAAGAATTCATTACAAAATGTTAATGTTTTCTTATGGTGCCCCACAGGGTTCTGTTTTGGGACCTTTACATTTTCCATTGGACATGATGTGCAACTACCTTAAGAAACATGAAATCCAAATTCACAGCTGCACACATTTTCGTTCCCACCTGAAAACAAGAATCTATAACAGGTAAATCAGATGTTTCTGAATTTAAAAAAAAAAAAAGAAAAAAAAAAGAAAAACTCAGAAAAACTTCGTTAGAAGCAGAAATCCTAACAGAAACAGGAGAGAGAGCTCATATCACCCCCATTCTAAAAGAACATATATCGGTTTCAGGGCTGATTTTAAAGTTCAGTTACTTGCCTTTAAAGTTCTAAATAGCCTCACAGCTACAAAATCCACTTGTTTATGTTCAGCTCTTAGATCTGCAGGCACGCTGCATAATTATAAGAAACTTTGAGAGGCCTCTTTCTGTTATGCTTCTAAAGTACAGAAATCCATTCCACCTTTCTTAGGCATATAGACTGGCACACTGCTGAAAACCGTCTTTTAAATTTAGTGTATTAATCTTTCAATCTTATTTACGGTTTTGTTTATGTATGCATTGTTCTCATGTTTATGTTTAAGACAGTCAGGGATGGGTCAATGCTGGATGTAAGCTCGAAGTCCAGTATATTAAGCATACATTGCCCAGGGTCAGAGGGTAAAGTGAAACCCCAGACAATCTGGGGGCTTTACAAACACATGAAAATGAGATATTACAGCAACACAGGGGTATATATACCAGGAAGGAAAGCTGCAACACCTGAACCTGAAAAAGAAAAAGCCTTAGGTGTAGTTTGCTTCAAATATTTTTTGTACATATTATTTCTACTAATATTTTTCAAACAAGCTATAACATGGCAAAGCTTTCTCTACCTATTTTAGCAATGCACATAACTATAGCAGATAATTTACATTTTCTTGCTGTAATAACAAGTTGCTGCTGAACAAAAGTATATTTTGACACAAAAATCTATTGGAGTTGTCATCCATCTGTTTTATCCTATCATCCTCAGTATAGTTCTGAATTAATGCATTTTTTGTCACTGACATAAAAATGATGATTCCTTCATCAGTTAATATTGCTGACCATTGAAGTATTTGACTATCAAGCTAAATATAATAACTGTAAAATCCCAAGTAACAACCATTTGCCAATTTTTAAACACTGCAGAATGCCTGTGTTTGTGTTTCCTCTCTTTCTCATTGTTGGAAGATACATGCACATATTCTCCCTCAGTATGCTCTTCCCTTAGTCATTCCCTAAAGACTTTAAAGTGATATTAGAAAACAGTACACTGACATAGATTAAGTGCACTATTCTAGATCCTTTAGAGAATCATGATGGATAACTGAGATTTTGGAAATTTAATGATGGGCAATTATTAAGTGACATGAAAGAGATATTTCTGTTCCACACATTTCAGTTCTGTTATGATAATAAGAAATTCTAAGCTTTCTTCCCCACTTTTGATCGTCTGTGTTCTATTATGCAGGCTGAGAGCGAGTGAGTGAGAGAGAGAGAGAGGCAGGCCAGAAATTTCATCAATATGGTCATGCCTGGTGAATCCAGAAGAAGCCGGTGTGGTGAGGACCGGATGGATTTTTTGAATTTTTGCGTCAGAGTCAAATCATTCTTAGTTCTTGCTCTCAGGAGGGCTCCCTCAGTGGCTCTGTGCTGCGTAACACGTTCAAGCTGAAAAACTGGTTCTCTGAAGTCTTACATGTGACTTCGCTCCATTTTGATCTCTTCCTGACTTTTATTCTTTTTGTAATATTCTTGCACTCCGGTGTATATCACAGGGGAGAAGCTGGTTTATCACTGTGGCAGAGTGTCAGAATTTCCTGTTTGACTGAGCAGCCTTGGGATCCTCTGGCAGCTGCAATGACATCTGTCTGTCTGGGAGAAACCAACAGAGCTTAAGTTGCTTCAGCCAGCCATAAAGAGGCTGCTGAACGATCGCTCAGCTGCTGGCAGTGCAGAGGAAGAACATATCAGAACTCAAAAGAGGCCTTTTATTCACCTTTAGGATGACCCACATTCCATAAAATGAAGTTCAGCAACATATTTGAGACAATTTTCTAAGCAACATTGTGGGGAGTGGGTGTGAAATTCATGACTGACAATTTACATTCATTTAGGTTTACTGTAAGTATTTTTGAATTTCAACCACACATAATTTCATCCAATTCCAATACCTCCTCATGTTACATTTCTGCCCTGCTAGCTCTGTCCCTTTAAATAAGAACGCGGGTTTATCTTGGTGTGAACTCTAACTCCTCTGGGAGTGTTCTGAGAGTAACTGTGTGACTTACTGGCTTCTTCGTGTCTCTCACGTTTAAGCTCTTCCACCAGGCTACATAGTGGGCACATATCACCTCTCATTCTGACCTCCACCTTGACAATTAGTTTCAAGGCCAACTGCACACAATCCTAAGTGCAATGTTATGCACAATGCTAAATATCGGAAAATATTGGAGTGGAAACGTGTTCTCTTCTTGTATGCTGAATGATGAATTTGAGGTTTTTTGGTGCAAGGAGAAAGCCGCCCACAGGAACACTTGGTGAACGTTATTGTGGTACGGAAGGAATATTGTCTCATTTCACTGTGTACTGTGCGTATGTGGCTGAAATGTCAATAAAACCAAGATTCTTCACATTCAGTGAAACCAAACACATTCTCCTTTGACTGAATGGGCACAAATTCCTACAGATTCTAAAATCCTGTGGAAAGTCGCCCCCACCAAAGGGGAAATAGGAAGCGGCTAACCCATATGAAAAAAGAAATACATAAAACTTATACCAATAAAATTATTGTCTTATACCAAACCTGGTCTTATACCAGACTTACCAAATAAGTCTTATACCAAATCTTTACTGCCAGAAACAAATCTTATGTGCACATACCACAAAAGTTGTCCATTTCTCATGTTCCTCATGTATGAATAAACCACACATCGGCTTATATGTGGCAAAACTATTTAATATGTATTTTACATGCAGTTTGACTTCCCTACATATGAGGTTCTAATAGAGCATATTTAAACATTGTAAATTTTATGTAGATCATTTCCAAAAAAGGGGGTCAACTCCATATTAAATAGATAAAACAAAATTATGAATATTTGTATTTTGTCATTATAGATAATCTGATTTCCTTTGGTTTTTGGGTTTGTTAATTTCCAAAAAGTAATAAGAAACATTAAATGGATACAGTTTCAAAAATCAAGTATGTGTAAAGCTTCTGTAATAATTAAATTGTTATCTTAGAACAGCACCCCCAAATAAGGAACCCTTTTGGACCTTAATTCTGTAGACTGTGTATAGTATAGACTGTCCAAAATATGCTCCAAGTTTGTCACCATACTCATTCCTGTCCCTCCCAGAGTCAATCCTGTGACACAGCTGTGAAAAATGTCATAGTGACTGTGATCAGTCTCACTTTTTGTAATAAAGAGGATTGGCTGATTCCAGTCCAGAAGTGCTGAAGATTCAGTGGATGTCATAAACTGGTCAGAATAATCATTTTTGTAAATGAGATGAAGAACATTGAAGAACATTTTTATAGTTTACAGAACCTGCACTTAATGTGAAGGTTTTGCACAGCACCATACATCTAAAACAAGAACCATTTTGGAACCTTTATTTTTCAGAATGAACTTCACTTAGCTGTGCACAAGGTTCCGGGCGTGCCCTCGGGACTGAATGCCAAAGCAACCACAGGATGATTTATAGCTGAGATGATAAAATAACAACATTACCAGAGATTTGAATCTGCAGTATCACCAGCAGTGGAGGAGCAGCTCCCACTGGGCTTTAGCAGGCTGGGTGTGACTGCTCTTGGAGTGTCTGGAGTCTCAGATGGCCAGTAAAGTTACCGGTTAGGTGCATTCTGGGCCTCTTTTAATCCTGCATTAGTGTCAGTAAGACAAATGGAAGCCATGAAGATCCCCATCCTCTCTACCACTATGAACATCAAACATAGGGCCTTCATATCCCCAATGACTGACAGACACAAAGCATTACAGTCCAGCAAACCAATATTTTAAAGAATTTGTGTTCTTTTAACAGGGTCATATTGTGGAAAAGAGAAATATCAAACTTTTTTGAAAAAGAGTCTGGAAAAGTATGAACTGTGTGGTCTGGCCAAATCTGGTTCTGGAGGACCAGTGTTTGGTGATTCCCCTCCTCCAACACACTCACTAAACCTGGGACTTAACAGTTGAGATAAACCAGGTGTGTTTGAGCAGGGAAGTGACCAAACTGGTCAGCAGCCGTCCAGGATTGTATTTAATGTAGTTAAACTAGTGTGTCCCACAAAGTCAAGAAGATTTCCATGTATTTGGAGTGACCAGATGTCATGTTGCACTTATTGGGAGCAATCTATTAGTTGGCAGAAATTAAATCTTATTTAAGATGCCCTTTCTTTTTACATGGGATTTGCTATGGACAGTTGGGTGGTAAATTGCTTTCCCTCCGGTCTGAAGAGGGAAATATTTTTGGGTGGCCAGTTGAGTAGACTTGATGTTGCCAGTAGTGGACAGACCAAGCCACATAGTGGCCATTGGCTCTTCATTCCCTGTGATTGTAGATCCCTTGGTTGGCGGCTTGGGATAAAGGACGCTTGGAGAGCGAGACCATTCTACTGGAAATGGAGGAGGCCTAGTGAAGGCGTGGTGGTGGAAGTGAGGGAGCGGAGGTCCAGCCACATCAAGCCTCAGAAAGGGAAGTCAGTTCTGTCTGAGAGCAGTGGGATTGCCTTTTGGGTCAAACTGGGTGTTGGGTCCCAGAGTGCCACTAAGAAGAAGCTGTGCGATTGATCCTTGGCTTTTATCTGGTAGCTGCTGTTATGTGGGAAAAGGATCAGAGGTTTCAAGATCCAGCGTGACTGTGCTCAGCAAAGCCAGCGAAGGAAAATATGACATGGTCTTCTGGCTGAGGGATGATTGGTTATAGATGTTTTTCTTTCTACTCCCGGTCAGTAATGTCAATCATGGTTTATCTGGGTTCTTTATGGGTTCATTTTTTTTAACTTGGCTGATGGATGGCAGTAGTAGGCCAAGCCTTAGATTGTTCTTCTGTTATTTTGGTGTGAGTTTCTTTGGGATAACATCCTTCTTCCCCCTTGAGGTTATTTACGCTCCCCTCCATTGCTTCCTTTCTCTCCTTTAAGGCAGGGTATGCTAGTGCTGTGAAAGAGTTCTGTGTATTTTACTTGCCTGTGGTTTTGCATACAGAACACTTTGACATTTATTTACCTGCGGTGCTATAATCAGACTGTGTGAGAAATACTTACCTATGGGAACGTGCTAGGACTCCTGTGACTGGGTTGCCTCCACATGTGCATGGCAGGCGAGGACCTGGGGGGGTAAACTGTAACATCATGTACCTGAACAAACCTGTGTGTGTTTACTCATCACTGTGGCTCCCAGGGAATCCAGAACCTAGAAAAAAGTAAAGGATTCGTGAACAGAAACATAGACAAACTAACTACTCTACTCTACATCCACCAGTCCCTGGCCTGGTTGATTAAAGTTACCATGATATTGTAAAAACTGATCAAGACTGTTGAGCTCAAGGGATAGATTTAGCCAAACTTAAGGTTAACCGGCTAAGCAGGAAGTCCTGGTTTGTGAGACCAATTGCTTATGGGGAGCACAGACACACAGAGACACAGAGACAAGAAGAATAAAAAATATACTATAAATAAAATAAATGTCCAAATAAACTCTTTGGAAATACTCAGAAAATCCTTAGCACTAATTACGCTACGCTATGTATATTTACACCCATTCAGTCTAATAGCCTGATTGTCTTCACTTATTCATACTGAAGTGATAAGGACTGTAGTCACAGTTAATAGAGAAGATGTCTAGAAAACATGGTTCCTGATTGATTTGACAGCAAATTTATGGGGCTACCAACCAAAACAGAGGTCATTTACATATGAATGAACAAAAACAGTTATAATACAGTAATAATGAATTACAAAAAAACGCTAATAATGAATCATGATTGTTATTGGTGTGGAAAAAAGGCACAAATGTTCGAAATAGAAGTACAAGCAGAACCTTTCCAGTGGTCAGTCTGAAATGACTCTGGCACTAATCACCCAGAGTGATTGTTGTTGTAATTCTCTGCAGGTCAGTGATATTAACTTGCAGAAAAGAGCAGTGATCTAATCCAAAAGTGCTTATAATTTGAACCAGTGTGTCTTTTATCTCCCCTCCAGTAGGACTGATGAGTAAATCTCACCAGCCACACACCTACACAGTCACAGCCACTTCCCTCCCTCTTCCTTATAGACTAGTGCTTAACTGTAATTTACTTATCTATAGCATTAATACACCACCAGTTGTGTTTATTGAGGGTTTGTATCAGGTTTATTTAGACTTGATATTTGATATTGTTGTCGCTGTGTTTGGGTGTCTGTGCATTTAAATAATCAATTTAATAAAGTTTTCTGATTCTGAAGTGTGACTCATATTCAGATATGATAAACACCAAACCTTAAACACGAATGACATATTATTATTATTATTTAAGCAGGAGCACTCTAAAAGGACAGTGCACACCGTTCTAGTTCTTCGTTGATATATTTTACATACAGTACATTGCAATGGTTAGAGACCAGCCTTGCATTTACTGAACTGTCAGTCATTTTTGCCCTTAAGTCAAAGTTATTCATTTTTCAGCCTCAGAAAGCATAGATATAACAGAGAATCAGACACAATCCCAAAGAACCAAATGATACTGAATGTATCAGTGTTAAGTGTGTTCACCCTTTACCTTTTGACAATTTCCATTCTTTCAGGAGACTTGCTTTCAGTTTTTTGGCTTAAATCTAAAGGGAAATTGTTTTACATTTTTATAAACTCCTTCACTTGCTTCCATGTTACATTCATTTACTCTCTTCATTCTTTAAAAACCTTCCTTGGGATGTTTCTGAGTTTTGATATGTAATACAAAATCTGAGCAGTTGATGTGAAATTTACATTTACGGCATTTGGCTGACGCTCTTATCCAGAACGACTCAAGTAGTCCACAACTATTTCTTAAGCCTATAAATAGCTTAAATCCACATCAACTATTTAACCTAAATACTGCACATTTGGTGCACCTATACAACACCTGTCAAATAATATCCAGCCAACACCTGCCACACAATACCGAAACAACATAAGCCATAGAAAAGTCAAGAGAAGAGAAGGGTTTTTTTTTTTAGCATTAGCAGTAGAATACCAGACATAGTTAGTCACTGAGGTGCTCCTTGAAGAGGTGGGTCTTCAGGCGACATGAGAATTTGGCTGATTTAAATAACACTATTATAGGAAATTAATTTTTGCGTCTGTCATTTATGGTTGTGCCTCATTGCTGTTGAACAGACATTTGTACTTTTTAAAACTTTACAAATGCCAGTTGACTTTTGCTTTGTGTGAAAACCTCATAATGAACAGAATGCTAGAAATGTACAAACAAAATTCCTTTTACATTCCTCCATTTGAAGCTCTGGATGTTCTTCCTTCCCTGCAAAGCTGCTGATTTAAAGCCACAATGTTTTGTTCCAGTCATAGTGTGAGCTTTCCTAGAATGCTACTAAGACATCGTATCACATGTCTCTGATCTCTCAAGGTGATAATCACACTCAAGTGCTGCCCTGAAAGCAATTTTCTCCCTTTCCAAGTATTGATTGCTGTAACCGCACACTTTTAATTCCTAAAAAGAAAGATATAACTGAATCACTAGCTGTGCACGTAGGACAGATAAGAGCCTTTATCTCGCAGATATGAGGAATTCGGCTGATTTGAATAACACATTCAATGCACAAATTTGCATGTGCACAATAAAAGTAATTACAGAGGAACCCAAGCAAGCAGATTATAATTTCAGGCTTTCCTGATGAATGACATACTCTCACTGTGAAACTCTCAATTCTACATTGCTCTTGTGTAAGACCTTTTTCCTTTTTTATGTTGAAGATTTCTTTATTCCGGTCAATAATTATAGCAGGGCGAACTCGCACAAAGACTCAAGCCTACACACATGGTCACTCCTGCCACGGCAAATGTATAATTTTCCTGTGGTGATTGGTTGAGAGCCAAGTGTTAAGTTATTAAAATCACGCAGTAAATCAATTTGCTTTTAGATCATCTCGTAAAAGGCCTTCAGTCACAGTAGATTAGGCTGGACATTCAATGGTCATTAATTGTTTCAAGTATATACTGACGATGAAAGTCATAATTACAGTTGGATTTAAGGCCTGTGCTGTTGGTGGATTTGCCGCGAAATAGTTTTGGAGTCGAACTAATTAGATACAAAGGTCCTTATTCAAGAGAAAAAGGATTTGAGTGTAATGCAAGGTGATGCAAGGGTAAAATGGTTTACACAAATGTCTTTCCACCACCAGTAGTTTAATTGCAGGAAAATTTGAAATCTTATCTTTGTACTTAAAACACCTATTGTACATTTTTCAGCATCAAGAAAATAGCAGCATCAGACATTTCATTTGCCCACTCTGTTCTTTTGGCCCCCACACAGCTGCTGATTTAACTCTTCCAACCTTCCAGTCTTAACCCTTAAAGCATATCAGTAAACTCTGATTTCAGTAAATATAAACAGTATAAAACAGTCTAGAACCGGGGTTTTCTTTCTCACACATTTCTTTCTCATATAAAACAAAAATAGCTAATGGAGTTATTATTATAGCGTAAAGAGAGCAAATGAGACCCCTAACAACCACGCAAGTCCCGGTAGATCACCGAAGCTGTCCCCTTTAGTTAAATAGCCCTTTCAATCCTTGAGGAGAAAAACACTCTACTATGCTCCAATTTAGTTTCAGACATAAAATAAATAAACTCTCTGTGAAAAAAATGACAATGCTGTGAGTCTGAAAGGCTGTAGCAGTTCCAGAATGCAGTACTGAGAAAAGAAACTGCACTAGAACAAGCAACCTGGACATGAGATGTCATTAAGCTTTATGAGCTGAATGTAAATTTGCAGTCGGGATTAACATGGATATCTGTAAGCAAAAATGCAGTCAAATTCCACAGGAGTTTAAAAGAAGCATGAAAGAAGCATTCAAAATATACAGTAAGTTCTTCAAGCAAGTTCACAATGCAGCAGCCTCTGTGCTTACCAGGAAAATAAGGTCTGAGCACATGCTTATTATTGCTGAGTTCAAGTACAAAACATTGTTACGTTTAAAGCGTTTAATGGCCCAGCTCTGGTATCTGATTTGTTTAAGTGTTGCAGTCCGTCCGGACCACTTTGCTCAGCCGGGACAGGCTTACTGTAGACTCCTAGGATCACTCACAGCTCAGCTGGTGGAAAATCTATTTTATATTTAACTCTTAAACTGAACAGCATTGAGAGTTTAAAAGCCCATATAAAACAAATATTCTAGGCTCCTTAAGCATTTTAGCTAATTTTCTCTTGTTGTTTGTTAACCTGCTGTTATTTTAATATGGCTAAAATATGTTGAAACCTAAACGCCACACCTGCATGAGCTTGTTGTACATATAACGGCCACTAAACTCTTCTAGGAAGGTTTTGAACAAAATTTCATATTGTACTGACCACACTCTACTTACCTGTTTTTTTTTACTGATGATGTCCTACCACATGACTGTTTGACCTGGTCCCGAAACCCATGATTGTGACCATATCCATGGATCATTTCCCCTGTTTTGATCTTGTATAAAGTGTACCCTTGAAACAGGCTGTTCCATTAAACTTCAAATCAGCTGTGGTTACACCAATCCTAAAAACGGCCATGCAGAACATCACTGATGGGAACATCTACAAACTGGAGACTTTCTTTCCAAAGTTCTGGAGTGTTATGTATATAACCGGCTCTATTGCAAAACAAACTTCATGATCCAAACTATTCTGAATTTAAAGCAGCACATTCAAAAGAAACTGCACTTCTACCTGCTACTGAGGAGCTTCATGCTGCCAAAACAGCTCAGCTGTATTCGGTTCTAATCTTTTTCAGCTTTTGATACTGTCAACCATCAGATCCTCATAAATTCACTCACCAAACCAGAGAAAGGGTCATAGAAAGGGTCAAAATCTGCCCCACAAAGACTTACCACTGGTGTTCCTCAGGGCTTACTCCTGGGCTCCTTTTCCTTTCCCCATACACTCATTCTCTTGGTCATATTATAATGTTATTACCACTGTTACGCTGCTCATCCTCTCCTTTTCTCTCAGTGACTCTCAGATCTTGACCCAGACCTCCACATCTCTAAATAACAGATCCGCCTGGATGACAGTACATCACCTGAAGCTAAATCCCAGTATAATAGAGCTCCTTTTAGAAAAGTCTGTCATCATTCCCACATCAAAAGCACACATTCTAAGAGTGAACTTATATAGGGATCATTCACTTCCCTCTCACATTATTAGTCTCTTCAGTCACTTCAACACTTGACTACTGTAGCACACTTTTGGCTGGCCCTCCTCTGAAGACCACAAGACCTATATTCCAAATGCAGAAAATTCCAAAGGAAACCAAAACACCACTCCACTACGAATGCTTCACTGCAGGGCTGGACTGGGACAAAAAAATCAGACTGGGCATTTTGAGACCTGCCCACTAGGCTGGCCGGCACACCTGGGGCCCCTCACACTTTCGTTCAGAGGACGTGGTCCTGACAGGATTCCCGAAATTACCATCAGCCCACTGGGCACATGCCCGATATACCCAGTCCAGCACTTCTTCACTGGTTTCCTGAGGCTGCACACATTGGATTTTGAACTCCAACGCTTGGCTTCTAAGCCAACAGTGTTCCAGCGCTGTCTTACCTATCAGCACTGATCAGACCGTGGGTCACAGCTTGCCCACTTAGCACAGCACAGCATGACTTGACCCACATCCTCTCAAAGGTTGAAGACATGCATCATGCCTCCTCTCGGTTTTGGCACCTAAGTGGTGGAATGAATTTCCCCTGACCATGTCTTCCGTGTCTTCCCTATGTGATCTGATAGGACATTTCTGATAGAATCTTGGCATGCGATAAATTCTTGACAGAAGTCCAGGTTTACTAGAGCAAGGGATGTGTTTTCTTTGACGAAGCACTAGCAAACATCAGTCTAAAGAAAAACATTTGCTAAATACTGTGTATCTAAATTCAGATAATCAGTTGTTTGTGAGGTCAGGCCTGGCTAATAATCAACTTTCCAGGTCAGTTGGGTTGAAGATAAGCCTCTGTGCATGTCACTAGAGTTTCTCCACACAAAACTCATAAATTATGTCTTTATGGACCTTGTTTTGTTCTCAGAGGCAGAGTCATCCTGGAAGGACTGCCTCAAAACAGCTGCCACAAAGTTGAAAGCATAAATTTGTCTAAAATGTCTTTTTATGCCATAGCTTTAACATTACCAATCGAAAACTGCATGGCTATGTTCTTAATTTTATGCACTTGCTAGAAGTGTAGTCAACTCAATACAGTTTAGTCGATTGTTTTTAAATCACAACAATTTCTATGTGACATTGAAACAGCAAAGAAAGCTCAGCATGACGTCTGATACCTTGAACATCAACACAAACTGATGGATCTTTCATATAAGAAGCTTACCAATTGTTGAGCTCCTGACATGGATCCATACTGAACACCTTCTAAAGGGTAACGCTATAAACAATAAACTCTAATGAAATATCATCAAAAGAATGCAAATTTTCCATGATGCAGTGTCACATTCCCAAGATGTTCACTGTTACATTTTTGCATTGTGATATCAGGGTATTTTGATGTATTGTTACACTGCCAACACTTCTTAGGAACAGGGGTTAGCACTCTACCTTAAACAAGAAAAATGCGAAATAAATAAAGATTCTTGTTCTGTTTTTATTTTTCTGTTTTAGATACGAGGTGTTGTCACAGATTTGCTAAACCCCAAGAATGCTGATATATCCTCCTATCGCTGTCAGATGGTGTTGCAGTGAGTTGTTCTGCGTAGTTTCTAATCACGACGCAGAACTGTTTTCAACCATAAACCCTAGCAGGATCATTTTAAGCTCCTCACGATTCAGTTCTTGTCTTTCCAGCTCAAAGAATCTGCAGAGTGCTGAAAGCTACTGCCAGTGAGAACTTTCACTTTGTGAACTTATCAGAGGGTTCAATAACAAAGCGAGCTAAGAACGGGGTTTCTAACGGTGGCCCACTCACGCCTCATCATTTATCTCTGACACCATATCAGCTGGTCAAAATGGAGTTTGACCCAGAGGGTCTGTGCAGTGTGTGTGTAATCTGATTCTGAACTGATACGAGGGCTTGATGAGACTCGGGTCACTCTGTCGCTGGGAGCATGTCATTAATTAACAGTGCAATAATCGGTGTCCCATTCTGACCCTCGTAGACCCTCCATGAAATTACTGTCAGTTTCCTCAAAGCTCACATTTTCAGTTTTTTCCAATGCAGACACAGCACACTCTGAAAATATTAATCATTATTAGTTGATGGAAAATGTGATTAAGGATAAGAAAGGAAGGAGTGTCTGTGAAAAGCAGATTCAATCTGAGCAGATAAGATGTAAGACTCTCTTTAAAGGAGGCAGAATTTGGTCTGTTTCAGGTTGTCCACCCTAAGGTAAGAGTGGATCAGCCCCTAATGGTTTATTTTAACATATTTTGCTGCTGTTTAAGAAACTGACCAGGCCAGAGGAGGTTGTAATACAATTCAGTGTGGGAAGACTTACCAAACAATAGACTCACATGAATTGCGGGACAAAAGTATTGGGACATGTAGAGCATTTATGAGGTCAGACACTGATGTTGGATGAGAAGGTCTGGATCACAATCTCCGTTGAAAGTAGCCAATCCAAATATGCTCCCAAAACACTTTAATTACATTTTAAACTCAGTATAATACATTGCCCTTAAAGAAAATGTAAAGGTAAACCTGTATCTGTATTGTCCAGTTTACACTGAACTCCTGCAGTGCTAGAATGTAAATACTGATGTTACCAAATTCTTTGGTATAATCAGGTAAATACAGTGATAATTTGATTTAATTTACAATAATAAAAATACAAAGCTTTAAGAAGAACAAAACGAAAAACACAAGAACGCTTGAGACGCTCCACGGGAGAAATTTTGGACTTCAGCTGCCGGAGATGCATCACAGGAGAAATAAATAATGTACTTGGATTGGTTACTTTCAAACCTCCCACCTTGACTGGTCACACAGAGCAGTAGACTTCTACTTTAGTGTTACACAATATGAACAAAAGTATTAGGACGCATGACCATTACACCAACAGAGACTTAAATGACATTACATCCAAATCCATAGACTTTAATCCCAGTGTCCACTCATGATCCCTCAAGACTGATGTCCAACTGTGACATCTCACTGACATGTCAAACTGCATCAAGTTAATTATTCTAAAATGGACTCGAAACTTGGTTGTCGATGTGTGTGAAAGTTTGCACATGCAAACTGTGTTGGTTTTGTAAGTGTAAACAAGCAAACATCCTCTACAGAGAACACATTATTGCACATCTGATGCACAATTATTCCCATTGTGGGAAATTAACCCATTGTAAAAACTTGTGGACTTTGAAAACAGTCATTATGCAATACAATGTGCAGACAAACATTCATAGAAATGTATGCAATCATTATGTTACGTACTTTAGCTTTAGTTCTGCTGGGTAATTACATTTGGGGGTAAAATGTACTTTTTTTTTTTTTTCACCAAATGAGCAAGAAGAAAAGGGTCAAATGGAAGCACCTGATGGCTGACAGCAGGAACTTGACCTTAATGCAACTCATGTTTAATGCATAGCAATATACTGCATCTCTAAACCCAAGTAGGCTTTTCTTTGGTAGAACAAAGTGGAGTTTGGTGCCACTATATGAACTCCAGTGCACCCACTGTACAAGCTATTATTTATCTGCAGTGATTTCTTATGAACACCATATGAAAGTAGCTCATGTGGAGCTGGGTGAGGCTTGAATAGATATTTGGGGGTGTTGTCAGTGTTAATAACTGCTGTAACTGCTGGAGGAAAAGTAGTGCAGAGCTAGCACGACATTTTCTATTACAGTTTTATGTATAAAGATGTTCGAATTGAGATGCAGATTTTAGCTTGGCTCGGGGATAAAAGAAAATTACCCATCATTGCACCATCTCGTCAGCAATCTGTTCTGAACTTCACACGCTTTATCACACAGGGATCAGGCCTTCTGAGATGCTGCAATAGAGACAACGTGATGATCTCAGTAAGAGTCCAGTCAAAACAGTGTTCCGTGCTTTGACCTTCAGCGCTTTTATATTGATATTGATGAGCTGGAAAACTAAAAGAGGCCATGTTAATTTTCATCAACATGCTCATCCCTTTTTCACAAAAGTGCATCGCTCCTGCTGGTCCAGCTGTACTCAGGCTAGCAAAGCCACCGTTGACAGCAACACTTTGTTTTTTTTATCCTTTTACGGTGATTCCAAAAGAATAAGTCTAATTCAATTCAACTGAATTTTACTTACATATAACTAATGTTAGAAAGCAGCTGTCGCGAGGCTGGCTATGGAGCCAGCACTTGGAGCTACCTCTTGGGAGTGAACAGGAACAGGCAGACAGGCAGGAATCCATGTAGGAGGGTTTATTGAAAACAAAACAAAGGGGAAAAACAAATAGGCAACGAAGGCCTCCAAAAACAGGATAAAAGGGGAACAGGGCAGGAAACAGGCAAGGTAGGGAGAGGGTACATGAGGCGAAGAACACACGAGGAACACAGGACAGAGACTGACTGATATACACATAGGATAACACGAGGCAGGTGGGATAACAATCAGGGAACACACAGACAGCTGACGACCATGACGTAAT
>JBBPDB010129666.1:0-16578 GCA_037974465.1 Brachypetersius altus
ACTCTCTCCTCTCACACTGAGACCAGTTGGAGGTGAAACACTACTAGAAGCTCCTCAAAGCTCATTATTGCCATTTTATTTAAGAGAGAACCAGATATTAGTTTTCTTTTAATTATTCAGGTTCTGTAAACGCTGCAGCATTTCTTTTATTCTGATGTTTTGTCGTGTCCTTTAAAATGATGCTTTGAAGAACAATATTTTTATTTGGAAATGAGGAGAAATATTGTCAGCAGTTCTTACAAACGAAGGCAAAGCTCTTTAGTTCAATACTTGAAATAGCTAGAAATAATAAAATTGAGAAACTCAACAGTTGTCGTCGTCCCCCCCCTCCCCCGGAACTGTATTTAGGTTTCTCACATCATCTTTTCCATGTAAACACCAGAATGAACATGAAAACATTCCCTTATGTTTATTAACATAAATGTTAATGTTGGTTTTTATTGAAGCTAGAGCTAGACCATTTATTGCCCTCTCAGATTTAATTTGCTTTTAGGCGTGTTGCTACCCAAGAACAGATCTGAGGTATGTAGCCCCAGACTTTAACATGATCAAGTGCATCTATGTCATAAAAATCTATTCATATTTTTTCTTTTTTCTGTCAATCGTGCAGAATCTCTGCAGAACAAATAAAAAGACAGAACTGATTACTTTAATAGATTTATTTGATTCATTTCCTCCGCTCCTATCTTTGTGATTATCCTTTGCTATTATGGTATTCATTCATGCTGGTGGTTTGGGGTTCTCCGTGTAACGTGCTGCTTATCAAAATGATCAGGATAATCAGAAAGAGCCCTTCACAAAAGCACAAAAGCAATTTGTGTTTCGCCTGACTCCATTAAAAGGTGGGGCTCTCCAACCTTGGCTAGTGTTACTCGTGACCCAGAAGTGTCAAAGCCATCCATCGCAGTCATTGCACTTCCCACTGAGCACGCTCTGCGAACACCACAGCGAGGCTCCGCAGCAAGATAATAGCTGGGACAAATTCGTTATCGTCGAAGCAGCCTTCCGCTGAAGAGCCTCAGTGGCAGTAGCAGCATGTTGGGTGACATTTGGAGGATTCTACAGAGTCTATCACTTCCTCGCAGATGGACGAAACTGATAGCTAGATAGCACTCCCCCACTCCAAATCTCAGAGAATGCTTTTGACCAAACCTACACTCCAAAAAAAAAAATCTACCAACTTCATTTTGAGGCAGCATTTTTAATCCAATTTCACTCAATTTTTTAATCAGTTGTTGAAATCAACTTCCAAAAAAATGTAATTTATTATGTTTTATGAATGTCGTGCCATATAATTGGCAACTTTGGCCAAAAAAGGACATTAATTAATGGTGTTTTCAAAAACTGCCACTATTTTGGTAAATATCCTTTGCATATTTTGCACACGATCCTGTGAATGAAGAGGTTGTTGAGATTTGAATATCGCTAAACTGCTATACCCACTGCTACATACATGCTACAAGGCAACACTCCTACAGGTTTCATTGACAAAGTTATGCAAGACAAAGCTAAAATCAACACTATTGTATAACAACATCAGACTGTAGCCTACTCCTGCCAAAGCCACTCGACTACTACATTTGATAAGCTTGCTAGGTTGTTTCTATTATGACTACTTAACAATAACTTAAATTACAGAGAGGTTAAGAAATGACAAATGTATGTGGAACAAAATAAATATGCTTTGGATCTGCAATATGGGCCTTTCACAAAAATGCTATTCATTTTGCCCATAATGCAAAATGGCTCATAAGCAAACCTCGTTTGGAAGCTGTTGACAAACTAAGTTTGTTCTTTTTGTGTGCCATGGATAAACAAGGGATGAGGGGGCTCAAGGGTTTACAAAACAGGTCTCCAAGTTCCTCATAACATGGAAACTGTGTCACAAAATGACCCAGTTGACATCTCTGGGTCACATTAGCATTTTTGAACCTAGCAGCACTTAAAGGCTTGTTCATCCACGGCCTTTCTTGGTAAGAAAGTGATGAAAAGCAGTCGGCTGAACTGCAACAGCTGAAACTCAGTGTGATCCCAGCCTATATAATGCACCCTAGCTTCAGAGCAGGCATGACAAAGTTGGGGAAATAAGCGCTCGGACCACGGTGACATGCCACATCGAGAGCGGCGTCACAATCCTCCTCATGCGATCTGGTTTCTCTACACAAACGCTCTTTGGCAAAAGCGTGACGGAGGCTGCCGTGTTATCAGCTGCACAGGCTGACACACTTTTCTCCCTGGGTCCCTTGGAGCTGACACAAGCTCTGGCCATGTGACGGCTCTCCTCGGCAAGGCTAGAAGATGTCTTCACCCCACAGGGCTCGGCGAGAGTGGAGCAGGAGGGCAGAGAAGCTAGAGCAGGAAATTAAGATATCAGCGCAATCCAGCGCTTCACCGGGAGCAGAGGTGTGTAGAGGGGCCTAAACCCTTATTAAGGTAGAAGTATTACACATGGAGAAGTGGAGCAGCAGTAAATTTTGCCAAAGAAGTTACAGTTACCCCTGCTTTTCACAGGGGTTACATTCCAAGAGGTCCCGCGTATAGTGAAAAAACGCATTGTTTTGGTAAACAAAACATGCCTAAAATTGCCTATTTTTACAGTGTAAACCCTAAATATGCCCCCAGATCTGCTCCCAGAACACTTTAATGTCATTTTAAACTCAGATTAATGCATAAAAAACATGTAAAGATAAACCCGTATTCGCCTCTTTTAATTTAAATTCAGTTTTCAGGGAATAACCCCTGATCTACTCGGAAAGGTCTCCTGGAGATCTACCGAACCGTGGAGTTTGAAGTGTCTGAGAGCTTTCCCCGCCGATATATGCACCTCAGAATGATGTGGGACAAAAGTATTGGGACACCGTGACAAGGTGAACAGGTCCCTTAGTGTGAAAGCATCCAAAAAAAAAAAAGCAAAAAAAGGAGGATATTTACAGTTTCCGCATTATTGTGGGGATTTTTGCGTAAATTATGAGTTTGATTCTCAAAAGTTTGGTTTGTGTGTGACTGAATCCGTAACTCCTGTTCCGCGTTAAACCGGTTAATTACTGTTTTCTTTTGGTTCTATAATACATCTTTCAGTGGGTGGGTCTTTAAAGATCCAAAGAATCAGTTTTGTAAATAAGAAGTGTAATGTAAGGAATGTTTAAAGTTTAAAGAACGTCTACAGTTTTTTTCTATAATTATACCATCATTTTTATGATCTCTGTCAGGTAACAGTGAAGCTCCAGTCTAGAGATTATTGATCACCCTGAACATAGCTCCATTCCATTAACCCAGTCCAAATCTCCACAAAGACTGTTTCACTTCAGTTCTGACCACATGGCTCCAATTCAACAGCTCAAATACATTCACTTTACATGTGTATTACATTCTTTACATATGTATTTTATCTAGATTCTATTTAGACTTATATTAGACATTCATTTTCATATTATTGTATTTTATCTTATTTTTTATCTTATTATGTCTCTCTGAGTCTCTGTGTTGTAGCCGTCACCTCATAACCAATTTCCTCCGGGATGAATTAAGTTTTCTTATTCTGATTCTGACTTGTAAAGTATTGCCAGTGTTTCTACCTTCTACCTACTACCTTTGTCTGTTTTCCTGACTCTGATTCTTGCCCCTGTCTGCTCATTGGATTGCCTAAATGGACTTTGACCTAATTCGCTTCGATTATACGACTCAGTTCTCTTGCCTGCTAGTTCAGATCTGCTTGCCTGGATGCAGGTTTTGCTTGTTCCTGTTTTTTTTTTGCCATTCTCTGTTTGCTGGTTTAACATGTTTGGGTCCATTCTAGTTCAAATGTGACAGAATCTGACTGAAATAGGGCTTTACCTGCCTGAACTGTATGTAAATTACTAGCAGCTGTCAGAGCGCTGTTGGTATCTCTCCTGTTCTCCCTCGTCTGTTCATCTGTGTGTTCATGAAAAGCCATCACCCTGCACTCCAACTCCTGCATGTGCACACTGACAGTGATCATGACAACTGAAAATCCTACTGAGCTACAAAATATTTGGGTAATTAAATGCATCTAGTATTTCTTAGCTGTGTTAGCCTGGTGGCTCCAGTGCTACATTAATGAAATGAGATTTGTGTGTCTGGTGACTAACACAAGTTAAATGGAGCAAAATATTTTCCATTTACCTCAGATATTGTCAATCATCATCACAGTGTTATACATATGTAAGGCCACTTTGCATGTATAGAATATACTCACTTATTTGTTAGTAACTATCAGTATAGAAAAGAACAATTGTTTGGTGCTACCACCTCTTTTTCGGCCAGTTTGATCTCAAATTAATGCTTCAAAGTGGGAATGTGCTGGGGCATGTGTCATGATCTAGCTACCCAGCTAACTCTGGCAGCTAAGGTTAGTGATAATGGTATTCAAGTGAGGTTTATCACCTCTCTTTTGTGGCTGGGGTTCAGTTCTTTGGACCACCACCGCGACAGGTGCTTAATCTGCCAGGTAAATGTGTATTTGCCCATAAAAAGCGTTTGGAAGGTTTTTTGATGTTGTCTCTCTGCTGGGGATGTCACATTATTACAAAGAAGTGAAAATTCACTCTGAAAAGAGAATGTGAAATTAAGAGACAGCTACAGGAGAAAGCTGGAACGAAGTTGCAGCAGAACAACACCAGGGACGTGTGGAGGGGCATGAAGATCACTGGCTTCAAGTTCAGCAGCCAGGGGACTGATAGAGGCGCTGAAAGGGCTAATGAGTTTTAACCTGTTTGTTAACAGGTTCGACAATAAGCCTCTGTCCTGCATCCCCTCCAGTACCAGCTAGAATGCTGATCTCTATCCCATCTCTCTCTTTCTCCCACCTTCTCCTCTCGACGACTACCCTGATACCCATGGACTGTCCGTCACCATTAATGAGGACCAACTGAGAAGAGAACTACCCAGACTCCATCCTGGTAAAGGGCTGGGCCCGGGTGGCATAAACCTCCTAGCTAAGTGGAGTACACCTCTTGATACAATCTTCAGTATCAAGAAATGTCTGATTCCTGCACCCAAGTGCTTCATTTACATTTACATTTATGGCATTTAGCTGACGCTCTTATCCAGAGCGACGTACATCAGTGATTAAGAAGTGCACAACTGCTTCTTGCCTGAAAAACAGCTTAAATCCAAGTCAACTATTTAACCAAGATGCTTCATTGGACTACAGGCCAGTTGTACTCACCTCACACTGCACGAAGGTCTTTGAGAGTCTGGTCCTGGACAATGTCTTCCCGTGATTAGGCCAGCACTAGATCCCCTTCAGTTTACCTAGCAGGCAAAGAGTGAATGGTACCATCATCTACCTGCTGCAAAGAGCTTGTAGCCACCTAAGCATGCCAAGAGGATGCCTAAGGATTATGTTCTCAGGGAACAGTTCTGCCATTGGTTCCCTTCACCCTGTATATATCTGACTATCTGCAGAAATTCTTAAATTACTCAACAGTATTCAGATGTACAGTGACCCCTTAGTCTAACACGGATTCTGAGAACCGAACTGTATTACTGCCTCCAGTCCAGTGGTGGCAGTAATACATTGAAAATTTGTCAACTGCCATAAGAAGAAGAAGAAGAAGAAGCTGCAGCATGTAGCACGACTGCTCTGTGTCATGCCCTCGTATTTTACTGTTTACTGTTTACTCCCCCCATTTTCAACAGTTATCTCAGTTTATTTAGTATTAGCAAGCTGTGCTCTGTCCAAACATGTGGGTAGAGAGAGTTATTTCAACACTTCTTTTGAGTCAGAATCTTTGTTTTGGCTCGCCTCACGCTGCTAATGCTAACCACTAATGCTGATTCTGATTATTTTTTACCGTTACATTTTCTATAAGGGTAATGCATTAAACTGACTTTGACACAAAATTAAAGCATTCTGGGGCATTTTAGGCATTTTCTTAAACAAAACACAACTGTTTTTTCACTATACGCTGGTGCTCTTGGAACATAACACACATGAAAAGCGGGGGATTTCTGTATCCAAAACGGCGATGATTCAGAATATAGGATGGCAGTGGATGGGTTTTCACACCAGGCTACTACCACCCACTCTGATCCTGTAGAGTCAGCAGCACCATGTTGCTGATGTTCTGAGAACTTGACAACTTAGACTCTGGCTGAAAGAAGAAACAGTGTCCAGACATCAGTCCACTGTGCTGATCATCCACATCCTCTCCACTGCCATCATACTCCATAACTCTTCCCCCTGTCACACACTCATACAATAAACTGTGTAATAACCTTATGCTAAAAATATCCCATTGTGTGCTTAATTATTATAATTGCATGCAAAAGTGTATCATGTGCAATATCACTGCTCCTGTCACTATTACGTGGCGTAATCTCCAAACCACCAATCGCGTTAACTAGGAAACCACTTCAGCATTTATTCCCCTTGTTTATCTATAGTATTTCTATTCACCTCTCTTACTGAATGCAGCATTTAATTAATAAAGCATAGTCCTTCAGAGTGTTTTGAGTGTTTTATTTTGATTATATTATGTTTTGTTGTTCTTGTCTTTGTGTCTCTGTGCAGTTGTAGCATAAGCAATTTCTTTTGGGATAAAAAAGGAAACTAGGTCTCATAAAACTGACAGACGATCTTGATTTCTGTCAAAAAATGATGCTTGTAACTAGCTATGTTGTCTGAAGATGGAGTAATAATAAATTTAAAAGGTCCTAATCATATTCTTAAAATGTCAAAATAAAAAATCTATTCAGTTATATTTAGGAAAAAAATCACATTTGGTGTCCATTAATGCACTCAATTGATTGAACTGAGTAAATTAAGCTAGTTACTGACACAGATATCCCCCTACACCAGGGGTCATCCACTACATTTGTCCAAGGGCCAGAGTTTTTCTCGGCAGACATTGTGAGGGCCAGATGCTCTCCTAAAATAAAATACAATTAATACTGTATCTTAAGTAATGTATTATTATTTGATATCCTCCTGAGACCTGGCCCATTAATTTGAGTCCATTATAATGGACATTTTGTTCACCTGTATCTGATGTGTCATGTGATGGGTTTGCATGCTGGGAACAAGGACTGCAATGGCGAAACATACACGAGGAGCAGCAAATGCAAGATGTTCCTCTTTGTCCTTGCAAGCAACAAGCAACAAAAGAGAGATACAGAATTGTATTGTTCTGATCAAATTGAATGTGTTCTTGGGTTAATATCACTTTTTAAAATTTCAAAATAAAAAAAAAATCTGTTCTGTCGTCCTCTGTAGTGGACATGCTGCGGAATGAAAATTACAAATATTTTCAAAGAAATTAAAATTGTATGTTTTTTTAGGCCCAAATAGACAGGAAATCATATAAAATGAAATTGTAAGACACTTCTTTTCTTCGGTTCTCAGTAGCAATATATTATTTTGCCTCCTGTTATTTCTTGGCCATTGTCAATGTTAACAGACTCATATTATATGAAATTGGATATTTAACGGTAAACACATGGATAATTAAAACCTCAAAACAAGGCTTTTAGTCCACTGTCCTCAGAGAAGATAAACAACGATTCATGCTGAAGCTCCGTTTCGGCTTCCTTATATACACACACATCAGTCTGAACTCGGTACAGCTGAAAGTTTTTACCATGCGTGCGTGCGGCACTTACTGAACCCGGAAGTGCGGCGTCGGCGGATTACCGACAGATTGAAGGTTTGTTTCATTTGATTTAGAAAAAAAAATAAATGTAGGAACATACTTTTCCCTCCTCACTGGGCTGATCCTGATTAAGTAATATCAGAGAAATTTTAATAGAAGGAGAACTTCCACTCCCAGAACACTTCCGCGGGCGAGTGCAGAATTTAGCCGTCTAGCTCCATAGACGTCCATTCATTTTCCATCGGGGGGCCGGATGGAAAGCTCTTGCGGGCCGGATGAGACCCACGGGCCACCAGTTGACAATCACTGCCCTGCACAAAAAACACTCAAAAAAAAAGACATTCAATGCTAAACTTTACATTAATGAACAGAATCAAGTTCTGACTTTTTCAGACAAGCTACCACTCCTTACAACAATAGGTGATAGTAATGACAGATAGAAGGCCTGCATGTTTCACTTCCTCCGCATTGTGTGAGCAACACAGACTGTCTAGCTTAGTGGGTTCACAGCCTGGACAATCAAAGTAGCTTAACCCTGCAAAGAATTAAGAAAATACATATAAAGAAAATACATTGAAACAGATGCAAAAAAATCTGCCAATGGGGGAAGCAGGATTTACATATGGACGCACAAAAATTAAGAGCTGTTGCCATAAATTGAGATCATTGTTTTGCTTATTTTAATGAATATATTAACTCATTCAAATGTTATTTCATCTAAGCACTGACATCTCAAAGTGCACCAAAAATAATAAAAATATGATTTCTGCAATTTATAAAAGCAGGTTTACATATTTTCGAGTAGATCTACAGGCGTGTTCATGCAGAAACTGCTGCGTGTGAACTCTGGTCTTTCATGAATGATGCATTTATCAAAATCATCGCATCAATGCTGGTTGTGAAGGAAGGGAGGATGTAATGTTTAAGGTTTAAGACGTAAGACCTGTCATGATTTCAAATGGACCCCACAAAGTTTCAGACAAGTCTCTAACATCCAGCCTCACGTGACATTTCATCATCTGAAGTGTTTTGGACATTTGCTTGGCGTAATTATGTGAAGCCATCTGTCAGCATGCACCCCAAGCACAAACAATGTCGTCGGGTTGTCGTCTCCCCACCCCCCCCCCTCCCGCTTTTTCTGCCAAAGGTGAAATTCTCCATCGCAACAGTTGGACCACCCTCACTCCTCCTCCTCCTCCTAATTAAATCAATTGGATTCATCGCAAGTCTCACATTCACCGCAAATTCTCCCCTCTAATGGAACTGTCTCTGAAGAGTAGCGGCGCCTGCCACCTTGCCACTCTGTTCCTCACACCATATTACAATCAGTTATACACCAGAGCCAGCCATTCAGAATGCAGGAGTGAGCCGAGCCTGACAATCAGCATCATTACATGGCAGCCCTGTCGCCATGGATATCACTGCGGATGACTGTCCGGGCCCCACTCTGCTGCTTGCATTGGGCCCATGTGCACTGATTTGTTTCAGGCAGATGCCACAGAGCTGCGACGGCCAGCTTTGTCCGTCGAGGTGGGTATTGTTCCAGAGCTACTCGGCTAATTGAGGGGAAAAAAGGAGGTTGCCATGGTTAATGCGAGAGAGGTGAGGCGGCATGTCATTTAGGCAGTTCTCCTTTTCACTCATTGTTGGTTTAACCTGGGCTGGCAATGCTGTTAGGCGGCGTGATCCAAGGATCTACAAGAACGGACAGCCTGGCGGGTCATGCTGCATCAGCCCCAGGTCCAAAGTGACATGAGGTCTAAAGTACAGTGGCGCTTACTTTATTAGAAACGTAACTCATGTAGCTTGACCCTGCACTTGTCTTAATTCTTCACAGTAGTGTTGATGGAAACCAGTTTAATACTGAACAGTTGGGGCAGTTGGGGAATTTGGCCTGTGATCAGAAGTCCGGGTTCGATTCCCAAGACCGCTAGGCACCTCTCAGGTACCCTGAGCAAGGTACCGTCCCACACTCTGCTCCCCGGGTGCTGTGTTCGTAGCTGCCCCCTGCTTCACTTGGTGAATGGGTTAAATGCAGAGGGAGTATTTCGTGCTGTTCACACTGTGTGCAGTGGTGTGTTCACGTATGATCAGATCTTCACTTTCACTTTCACTTTCACATAGTGATTAGATAAATCACTTGTGAGATCAGTTGGGTAGGATACTGGGTAGGATACTTGCCTCTGGACCAGGAGGTCATGGGTTCGAATACTACCTTCAGCACCACCACTGGGTTCTTGAGCAAGACTCTTAACCCCAAGTTGCTCCACGGAGAGACTGCCCCCTGTAGGTAGGGAATGGAAGTCGCTTTGGATAAAAGCGTCTGATAAATGCCGAAATGTAAATGTAGGTAAATACAAACAGACTCAGAAACAGTTTCTAGCCTTCAGCCATTAGCATGTTAAATGCTGCTAAGTCAATGTAGTACAATCAGTCATATGTTTTACACCGGTTTACATGTCCATATGTTTACATGCTCCTTTTGAACAGCGTATGTCGCATATTTATAAGTCTATGAATATTTATAATAGTCCTAGAAATATTAGTCTTATTTATGTCATATTTATATGTCTGTATTTTTTCTGTATTATTCCAGAAATACTCTGCATACTAGAAACATTAATCTTTCACATTTTCTGCACTAAGAGAATTGCACCTTTACATTTCGTTGTGCAGCTGCTACAATGACAATAAAGAGATTCTGATGTGGATTCTGATTCCTGAGACAGGATCGTTTTCAGAAGATTTTGGATTAGATTGTGGGTCTCACAGAGTGAAAAAGAGTCTGCAGTAGTCTCCACAATGAGACATGTGTAGGTTCGATGGCAATTTCGTATAGTAAATAAATGCCTATGTTTATGTAGCCGACATCACCTGGTTTTCCATTGTTAAGTTTCTGAAACATTTCAAAGCAAAACACTGAACAAATGAATTATGTTGAAACTTGGACATAAATGGATAAAATCCCACTTTAACCCAGAGCTCGGTCTGTGGGTGTGTGTGTGTATGTGTGTGTGGGGCGGGGGGGTCCTGTTGTTCAGAGTCAGTAACACTGAACGAGCTGTGAATTGCAAATGACGTTCGCGGGTTGAGCTCTAAACGAATCAGTGGTGGTTGGATTCAACAGGCCAGACCCTATATTAAAACTGGAGGATGGTTTTAGAGTGTAGGGTCCCGCCAATTATGCTCTGGTGTAATTGATTGTATCTACTGAAGTCCCTCATCTTCCCAAGGCTATTCTTGATCCTTCACACTGTGCTTATCTAGTTAATAATGTATGAGTGGTTGTCCAGGCTGCTTAGATTAGGTTTGCTCTTTAAATAATACACAGTTGAACTTCTCTCAGGGAAGTCTGTGAGCGACAGGTATGTGATATATACACTCTCTAGCCACTTTATTAGAACACCCTGTTGAAAATAATGTAAAAAATAAGGTAAAAAGTCATTAGATTTGTTTTCTGACCACATAAACAATATGAACCATGACTGATAAAAGGAGTGCAGATGTAAAATGTAAAGACACTTTTAATATAAAGATTCTTTTCCAATTCAAATATTTTTCCTGGCAGCTTCACATTAAGCTTTTTAACTTTTCAAGACTTTTCAAGACAGGTTCTTTAAAGAATCATATATTTTACAGTTCTTCAGGTGAAACCAAGGTCTTGGTTTCACCTGTTTCAGACTACCTTTGTGTAACTCTTCCTGTTTACGTTACTGTTTATTACTTGCGCAAATACAGTGGCTAGAACTTTTAGCACCACAGCTGTTTTTTGGGCTCTTGGACTGTTTTCTCAGCACTTTTGCTGTGTGTGTTCAGCTGTTAGTCTTCTCTGTTGGTTGCTAGCATATAAACAAGATGGGGCTGGAGTCCATTTTTGAAGTGTTTGGCAAAAACACACTCACACGGAGTTTGTGCAGGTGTGCCGGCTGCTATTCTGGGTTCACGCAGACATAGTGTCATCAAACATGAAAATAGCAAGAATGCATGTTTCAATCGCATCCATCTGATATTCACTGACAATGATCTCGTCATTCTGCTCCTTTTTTTTTGCCTTATTTAGACAAAAAACATAAACCGCATATTTCCCCTTTCCTCAAAAACAGAAAGAAAAACACCTTTTCTTTCCATGGGCACTAAATAATGCAACGTCCATCAAACTCGCAGCTATCAAGGTGGCATTATAATGAAACATTGAACAGTTTGCAGAATAAATATTACACAAACTCCAACGCCACGCAGTGCGGCGAAGCGGCCATTCCTCCAAAGTCTCGCCTTTTATCCCTGGAAACAGATGTGTGCTTCGAAAGAGCTCCCGCTGTTCATTAGCCCATCGCATGCTGCTTAATGCCTTGCTTAGCAAATTGGAAATTATATTTTCTGCACCTGCAATTTGATTTTCAAAGGCAAAAAAGCCTGTATGATTAGTCTAAACAAAGCACGATAGCTTCAGACTTAATGGTCACACGGAATAATGTGGTGCCTGTAATAAACCAACTTGGTGCATTTCGCTATGCCAATCAACGAAATTGGATTGTCAGTGTTATGTAAAGTCGAAGCTATTTGTGTGCATCCAGGAGGCTTATTAGATATATACGTGTGGAATACACAATGCAGAAACTATGGCCAGGGCTAATAATGTGCAGGTGAAGGAACTTTGTGAAAGTCTGCTTAAAATCACGGCCTGTTGCTTGAGGATTAACTCCAGGAGACCAGGGGCATCATTTATCAAGAGTACGTGGAAATGATCCTAAATTCTATCGTACGAGTGAAATTTAGAATGTGTGTAACGACAGAAAACGTGAGATTTAACGCTGGTAAATCCCACACCTAAATCACTGTGTCCGGATGAATTTGCATTCTGAAACGCCCCCAATTAACCATATATGGTGTTAACATTCCCTTTAAGAACTGTTTCAAGTTTCCCCAACTTTACATAAATATGTAGAAAAAGTACACAGATATTTTTTTTTTAAATTGAAAAGGAAAAACCAAACACACACACACACACACACACGTGTATATATATATGTATATACACTCACCTAAAGGATTATTAGGAACAATTAGGTTCAATTTCTCATTAATGCAATTATCTAATCAACC
Organism: Brachypetersius altus; assembly: GCA_037974465.1. NCBI lineage: Eukaryota > Metazoa > Chordata > Actinopteri > Characiformes > Alestidae > Brachypetersius > Brachypetersius altus. The sequence continues at coordinate 12,717 of JBBPDB010129666.1, forward strand.
AATCACATGGCAGTTGCCTCAATGCATTTAGGGGTGTGGTCCTGGTCAAGACGATCTCCTGAACTCCAGACTGAAAGGTCTCTTTCTCTGTCTCTCTCTCGTTCATGACTTTTCCGGAGCATGTGGATCGTCTCTCTCTCTCTCTCTCTCTCTCTCTCTCTTTCTCTCTTTTACTCTCTCTCTCGCTCTCTCTTACTCTCTCTGTCTCTCTCGTTCCTGACTTTTCTGTATTTAAACCTCAATTAAAGTGATCTGGGAGAACATTTGGAGGCATATTTATGGTTTACACTATAAAAATACGCATTGGGATCATTTGGGGGAGGGGCTTCAGACCTTTGGCAGAATTCAAATGAGCCATTTCTATCTAGATTAATTCAAGATTACAATTAGATTAATCTAGATTTAAAAAATTAATCTATGCCCACCTCAAATATATATATATATATAATATATACTTTATATATAAATTAAAAAGTGGAAAACAGAAACGATTGTTTGATAAATGAGGGCCAGGCTTCTGGGCAGGAGATTACGAAGGGCACACAAACTCCAAATCATCCATAATCATATACTTTATATAAGAGGCATGGCTTAAAATTTTCTTTTTCAAATGGCTCTGTCAAGTTCAACATCTGCAATCCTGGTGATGTGGCAGCAGTGTATTAAGCGATCACACTCCCGTGTGCAGACGGCAACGAAGAAGAGATACTTTTAACGACTCAAGACAGCTATTTATATTTTCATTATGGATAGAAACTCTTTTTCCTCAGAACGGCGATCCGCATGATGCCGCATCAATAAGGGAGCACAGTCCGTTTCAATTAGTGAGAAGTCTCGGCGGTGAGGGCTTCTCCACGTCGGACCCAAACGGGCCTTGGCGTGAATGAATGAACCCATGAATAAATTGCTGTTTTGCGAATGAAGATGTCAGGTGAGAAGATCCACTCTGCAGGCAGATCTGGGATGGACGATTTGCATAACCCATACTCAGGGTGCTAGAAGTGAAGGTGACAGTCATATTCTCAGTGCTGCTGTTACATCTGAGAGTAGCTAACGGGACCTGCAGGGCAACGCGCCACTTCAATCATCTCCTTAAACATGTGGCTTTCTGCGTGCCTGGAAAAGATCTCATTGCTTGAAGTCAGTTGAGGCACCAACACCGAACATGCTGCAAATGCAGATTCATTAGGCCAAAGTACAAATTGAAAGCAATGGTGTGATGTAGGCTATTGTTAATGCCGATGTTAATCATTTAATCCCGTCCAGTAGCATCTTCTCCCCGTTCAAACTGTTCTTACACTCATGCACAGCCGCTTTATCAGGTACACTAATCCCCCGCTTTTCGCAGGAGTTTCGTTCCAAGAGCACCAGCGTATAGTGAAAAACCACAATCTTGCCTAAAAATGTCTATTGTTATAGTGTAAACCCTAAATATACCCCAAATCTGCTCCCAGGACACTGAAATCCCATTTTAAACTCAGTTTAATGCATTTTGGGGAATAACCCCTGATCTACTGGGGATAAAAATACAAATGAGGGCTCGTTGGAAAGGTCTCCTGGAGATCTACCGAACTGTGGAGTTTGAAGTGTCTGAGTGCTTTCCCCATCGAGATATGCAACCCGGAAGGTTGTGGGACAAAAGTATTGGGACACCATGGTGAGGTTAACGGTAACCAGAAAAAATATATTTATTGCCACAAAAATACAATAAAAAGGCGGAGGATATTTGGAGTTTCCGCATTATTGTGGGAATATCCGAGTAAAACTATGAGTTTGGTTCTCAAAAAAAGTCTACGACTCCTGATACTGTATACACAAACTGAAAGTAGCACACAAACATTACAAATCCATATCTGCTATTTATACTGTTATACTGTGTATACAGGTTATATTGTCCATACTGCTCATACTGTTAATACAGCTCTTAGAAAACAAACCACTACGAATCAAAGCTGTTATTTATACTTGGTTATGCTCTTATACTGTGTATACTGTGTACATCGATTACATGGTCTACACTGCCACATTGTTTGCACAAACCTTAAAGAATATATACCCAAGCTGCTGTCTTCACTTATTTCATACTGTTTTATATTTACATTTACGACATTTAGCAGGCACTCTTATCCAGAGCGACATACATCAGTGCTCAGAATCCCATTGGAAGGCGCCTTAAAATTAATACACACAAAGAATAATATGCTTAATATTGCACAGTAATATTATCCAAGAAACATCATCACATCGTGTCATGTGGGCCTCTGGTAATAAGCTAGACTATATCCTGGAAATGGTTTTTCATGTTATTTAACATTATATTTGAATAAAGAAAATGTATTACTGTTCAGTCATCATAAGATTAGTCCTGGGATGTTGATTATCACAGACTATTTACAAGCTTCTGTGATAAAAACATCTATTTTTACCTGGCTGTGCATTGAGGGTGACCCTCATTTACAATATAGCCAAACATTTACAGTGCAAAACGTGATTAAAATGTAATTAAATCAGCCTAAAACAGCCCAAATATAAACAGCTAAAAAGACAACAATCAATCCATTTGAACCGAAATTAAAATGGAAAAAATAAATTCAGTAAAACATGAAGCTTAAATGAACCGATTAGAATTAACATTAAATAAGACTACATTTTGACGACCAAATACAACGGCTGAATAAAATAATTAAAACACTGTTGTACTTTTATTGTTGTATGTTTACACTGGTACATTTTTTTCAACCAATACATTATATTCTATTTATATTTATATGCAATACCCAGAACACCCAGAACAGGTTCAATGTCACCCTTACCTCATTTTAAACTTCTTATTTAAACTGTGTTGTTTGTTACATTATCTCTTATGTCTGTTGCACTATGTGTACACTGTGGATCTGACTGTAAGGTTGAGATGAGAATAAAGTTCACTTTGACTAATGACTGAATCTTTTAATGTACATTCCATTGCAAATGATATTTAACAATATTTTGGTTACTGTCATTTGACGAAATATGAAAAACAGAATATATGTTGGGACAAAGCCACTTCTGCATGAAAGCTTAAACAAGATATTTATGCAAGTTTAAATTATTACTTGTTTGCTGAATTTAACATATTGTAAAGAATTAAAAAGGCGCCCATTTGGTCCGTCGTAAGTGAACTGAAATGGCAGCCGTCAAACGTTTTTGTTCTTTTTTTCTTCTTCGAGAATGCTTCTACTTCATGAATAACATCTTTAAGATTTAATCACAGATTTCTTGGAAAGCTGAATACCACTTCAAAACCTTTTGTGCCTTGAAGTAGTTCAAGGTTGATTTTAGTATAATTTTGGACCTTGTCTCTTTGTAATGTCCAACTGCTCTGTAATTTCTTTATTGGTTGAGGGTTAGCTTCCAGGGTTTGCTGATATTTAATAGAATCCTTTCTTCTGTCTCCACATCTGTAGGGTAACTCTACTTTTATCAAAATGCTTTTCCCTTTTATCCTCTTTGGTGACTGTAGCTAAAAAGCCCAAATTGTGTTAGCTTTTGTTTGAAGTGTTGTGCTTCAAACACTGACTATTGTTTGATGTTCACAGTTAAGGTGACCTTCTGATACCATTCCACCTGTGCAATATTTGACAGATTTTGTACTTGTCTTGACTTCAGCAGATCAACTGTATTTCTGTCTATATAAACAAAAGTATTGGGACTAAGTAGAGTAGTCAGTCTGCAAAGTCGAAGTCGAGTCGACGAGTCGTTTGATGATGTCACACTCACAGCAGAGGGACACAGGCGTCCAACATTGAGACACTTTTATTAAAGTTCTCTGTAACATTAACAGTCAACACCACAATTAAACTAAACTAAACAAAGACTGAAT
>JBBPDB010129702.1:0-16571 GCA_037974465.1 Brachypetersius altus
CTATTTCTTACCTGAAAAACAGCTTAAATCTGAGTCAACTATTTAACCGAGATACTGCAGTCAGAGCATCTGTACAATTGTCACATAATAACTAGCCAACACCTAACACAACAATACATAAGCCATACCTATTTTATAGTGTAAACTCTAAATATGACCCCAAATATGCTCCAAGGAGCAGCAAGGAAAAAATAAACAACATTCTTGGATTAGCTACGTTCAAACCTCCCGTCTCTGAGTACAAGTGAATGTGACACCTGGGCCTCGTCTGTCTTCATGCCGGGTTGTTTGTGTTTGAGATGGGGCACTGAGCAGCAGAGGCTCATTCTGTTCAGGTGTGTCTGATTACCCTGCTAACCACGTCCAAACATAAAGTACCCAGCACCAGGGCAAGGGGATGTGGCGGACAAGAACCAGATGTCACAAAAGCAACAGTTTCCATGTAGGTGCAGGGTTTCTGCGAACAGTCATTCGTTCGGTTCTTTATCCCGATTGTGCAGGAGTTTATTGTATTTACATTATCACACGCTACAAATGTGTCCACTACAATGGAGATGATTCAGAGTTGTGTGTATCAGCCAGACCAGATTATAACTTGGATTAAAGACTGAGTATTGTGTGAGGAAAATAAAAGACTAGACTGATTCTGATCAGACTGTCACTGACTTTTAGAAGAGTCTTTCTTCATTTTCAAAATATTGTTAAGATACGTACTACCCTTACATGCATAAAAATTAGTTCATTTATTATCACAAGATTGGATTCCTTCTGTCAGGATTTTCCAAAACAAACAAACTTTAACAAGAACAGAGTGTGCCAGGTAGTCCTCAACAGAACCAAAAAAATCTGTCCAGTTTTACCAGGACAACACTGACTACAGTGCTCAGAAATATATTCTTTAGGGTTCAGATCAATGTGTTCATGGATAAAGAGAGTAAACTGAGAGGTTTGTTCTCTTGTTTAGTTGGATGACTTTGTGGTTCTTCCTCAGGTTTTGAGAGTGTTTCCTTGTCTCTTTTGCCCTTGGTTTGTGAGCTAAGGACTGGGCCAGGTACTAACCACCACATACTGGGAAAAACCACAGTTTAAGAAGAAACACCTCACATGTCAGTAGTTTAAACCTAATAGCTGATGGGTGATTTAAATTTAAAATTACATTTTAATGCTGTTTATCATCTATACTGACAATGTCTATTTGTAATATTTATTTTATTACTTTTAAGTATGTCTTACCAGCAATAGTTTTTTCATAATGTTGCTGTAATATGCAAATTTTTCTTAGGATCTAATCGAATCTAATCCCCTCTTCCTCTTTCCTTACCTTTATCTCTTTCCTGGTCTCTCCTGGCTTGAACACCAGTGTGCCTTCACGGTACTCATAGTCTGAGCCGGCTTTGGCGGTACCATCTTCTGTGCTGTAGTCCACGTAGAAGGTGCTTTCGCCAGCACCTCCCTGGCATGCCACAGCTAAAGTCAGTGTGCCACAGTTCTCCAAGCACTGGCTGTGTGAGCTCTCAAAGCTGATGCGGCTGCAGTTGGCATAGTCTTCCTGTTCAGCTACATCATCTTCCTCTGGGGTGGCTGCCCGCCTTGCATGATCTGCCACATGCTTCTTTAGCACATTGCCTGCTCCAATCATCATACGTGTGGCCTGGACACGGTAGAAGGCTCGACTTTTCTGCTGGTGCAGCAGGGCATAGTAATTGGCAAGCTCCATTAGTTGATCCAGCTCTTTATCTGGATACTTCTGCTTTAAGTCTTTCAGGATACGGATCACCTAAAGAAACAGATGAGAGGTGGGGAGGGAGAGAGAGAGAGAAGGATTGGTTGAAAGTTAGGAGAAGAGGTAGATTGACAGCATAGAAATGTTTCTTTCTCTTTTTATCTGCAAATAATGTTTTTAAGTAAGTAAGTAGTAGTTTGTAAGCAGCAACATTTGCTGTAAACTTAGAGTGCACCATATGGTGGGTGTACATAATCAAATGTGAACTCAGTGTGTGTGTAAGCGTTTCTTCTTACTTCCTTGCGGCTCTCATTAAGCTCTTTTGTACTTTCCACATTAATGGTGGCGCTGTTGGAGTTGAGCAGGGTGGCCATGGCACCTGCGCTGTTATTTCCTCTGTCCTGGCAGTATACTGTGCTCATGACCTCAGCTGAACCCCCGCGTGGAAACTTCCCATCCATGATCATATCCGTTCCTTTAGGGGTCATATCCCCCTCTGTTTCCACAACAACCCCTGTTCTCTTGTCGGCACGATAACGCTTCGCCATATACTTGTAGAAGAGGAGTCTGCGATCTGCGATCCATGCCAGAATCACACACACTGGGAAGTAGCAGAGAGTGACTAGGGCCTCCCACACCTAACAAACACAAACATATGCACATATGAATTTTAGAACACCCTAAGAAAGCCTGTGTTTTTTTTAATCTTAACTGTAACAACATTGGGTGATTCAAATTATATACCTAACAATTAAATCAGAAGAAATGACTTTTCAAAATCTTCTGTAAAATGTAATTCTTAAAAAATGCAATTTCTGGTGAGTCATAAACTAGGACACCCCCATATTTAGTGACACTTAAAATGGCTCAAACCACATACAGGTGTATCACATCAGGTGCACATGATCAGAATATTTTCACTCATCATTTTGAAGATAGTTTGGTTTGGTGTGCTCCTGACTGTTGAAGTGAGAGTGAATGCCATGGTGGGATCAAAAGAGGCCTTCAGATAAAAGACTGTAGCAGCTTATGAGTCTGGCAAGGGATCTAAAATGAAGTCAGCCATTGCACTGTCTGGAAAATAACCTACAAATGGAGGACTTTCAAGACAACAGCCAACATGTCCAGGAATTTGTTGGCCAGCCAAGCAAATTTACTCCAAAAGCAGACCGCAAGATGATAAAAGAAGTCCCCAAAATGCCTAAAATGGCTTTACTGGATCTACAGCAGGCTCTTGCAACTGTTGATGTGAAAGTACCTGCCTCTACAGAGAGAGAGAAAGCAAATAAAGCAAATAAACTAGTTGTGCAGATTGCACAAGTTGTGGCAGATATGTAAAGAGAAAACCGGAGAGAAACACGAAGGCCAAACTGACGTTTGCCGGATAGAAAAAGACCATAATATTTTTTGGACTGATGAGTCTAAAATTGAATCTTTTGGACATCAGAACAGAGGACATGGTTGGCATAAACCAATTACAGCATTCCAGGAAACTAACCTCATACCACCTGTTAAGCATGGAGGTGGAAGTGTCATGTGCTGCAGCAGGACCTGACAAGCTCACTATCGTATAATCCACCATGAATACTACCATGTATCAGAGGGTGCTTGAGGATCATGTGAGACGATTTGTAAGAAAATGAAAGCTGAAGCTGAACTAGACCCTGCACTATGACAATGTCCCACAACATACACAACATAAATCCACCATGGACTGGCTGAAAACTAAGAAAAGGAGAATGGCCGAGTCTAAGCCCAGATCTTAGTCCCATTGAGGGACTAAAAAAAATCTTGTGGGGTGACTTGGAACGGGCTGTTCATGAAACGCCTCAAACATCTCATCACTGAAAGAATTCTGCATTGGTAGATGACTAGAAGAAATGTCGCACTGCAGTTATTACAACAAAAAAGGGTAACACTAGCTATCAGGGAGTACAGTGTCCTCAGTTAGAATATGCATTTTTGTCTACCTTTGTTTAATAAAGGTTAATTTAGTTGCTGGCCTGCAATTAAATCACTTTCTTTCTATAGATTAGACATCAATATGTGAACATTTCTTAATAAATAACTGAATATTTACTAAGACAAAATCTGTGTCCTACCAAAAACTAACTAACATTATTTTGTTCTGTATAGTATTAAACACAAATACTACACAGAAATACAAATTAACTGTATTAAAAACTGGCATCTATTTTGTTAAAAAGGGAAAAAAAACACACACACAAAGGAACTTATAACAAGTAACATTTTCCTGGACATCAAACTAGGACTTAACTGCAGCCCCAAAAGTGTCTAGTCTAGGTTTACCTTTAATCTTGGTGCATTATCATACATACAGATGAACATATGACCACTTTAGACCCTCTTAGCTCTGAACAGACAGAGACAAATAATTAAAAAAAAAACTACTCTTCTGCAAAATAGAGTAGCATGAGTAGTGTAAATGTGAATAAATGAAAACAAATACAGGCCTCTAAAGTGGCTTTTAGTTGCAATTGAAACATACAGAGCAGACAGTAATTGTTCTTTGTTCTTTAATTCCCTCATTCTCTAGTGGCAAACAGAATCCTCAAATGCACACACACACACAGACACACATACACACACACACACACACACACACACACACACACACACACACACACAAAGACACACATTGCTTCTCCATCTAGAGTGTAGGAGCTATTTAAAACAGCTAAAATGACACTCTCTTACTCTTTCTTACATACCTCTACGATTCCAGGTGAGATGATGGAGAGAATCAGGTACAACCAGATATATGCAAAGATACTCCAGAAGGCGGTGATGAAGAAGACCCTCAGGTGTTTAATCTTCCTAACCTCCCCATCAGGAATCACCCACACACAGATGGCAATGATTACAAACATATTGAAGGCTGCACTGCCTACAATAGTACCAGGACCAAGCTCACCCGATTTGAAACCATGCCCACAAACCTGTGCAAACACACACAAAACAAATGTAATTAGTGATGATTTTGTGCACAAAATATATTTGTGGACTTTTCTAAAACAATATATTATAGTGGTGGGATATATTATGGGAAAGTAAAGCAGTGGTAAAGAACAAAATAATGTAAAAAAATAATGTAGCTATTAATCCATCAGCTGTCACTCAACTGCACTCAACACAAAATTTGCATCTCAAAATCTGCAAGTGGAGCAACATTAGATTGGAAGCTAAACCGTCCCACAGTCTACAGCACTCATATTACTGTAAGCTAGTGGCAGCACCTAGTGCACTAGAACAGTGTTGCAAAGCTCCACCTACCAGCTATCCTACTACTCTACCAATCTTACTTTCTCATGATCTAAACTTGTGTCTAATACAGAAGGGTAATACAGAAGGTAATACAGAAGTGCTAATACAGAAGGGTAAAGTTGGTTATGATGCAGATGTAGCTTTGTTGCCAGAGTAACATTGCCACACACAGAATTTAATTTCAACATAGACTGTCAATCCACCACCAGCCACTCAGTTCAATCCCTCAGAATCTAAATCTTTGACAGTGGAGTTATTCAATCGTGTGTGTGTGTGTGTGTGTGTGTGTGTGTGTGTGTGTGTGGTCTATGGCACTATTATCTTGTCTAGCCGGGCAGAAAAATGATAGCGGTTGTGCTTCAGACACCAGCTTAGCTAGCATGTTAACAGCTTCACACACTACAGAAAATCTATTTTCTTGAAAACTTGAATACAATTATGCTGTTGTTGGTGCTTTTTCAATGATGCTAGGCCACTGAAACCAATGTCTCTATTTAGTAATTACTTGAGAAAGCAAGTGAAGTAGTAGATAAATAGACTTGATGTGTTCAATTTTAACAATATGGAATAGTGAAATTGAACTTCCATATTAGCACCATGTATGGAAATGCCTGCTCATTCTGTTGTACTGACTCACTCACTTGCTCTGTCTAAGGAGCATACTCAGTGGCCTGGAGTGGAATGCACTCTTACATTCATATAGTGTTATTTCTTAGAATGTGGAAGGAAAGAAAAATATTCATGGAAAAAATCCTGATAAACATTTATGCTTTGAAAGACATGGCCCCAAAATTCTGGCTTATCCTAAACCGTCAAATACATTTGAGAAGCCATAATACATGAAAAAGTCTTTTTTACACATTTTGCAACAGCATTTAATAAGGTATCTTGCAACAGCAATATTGGCACCAAAGAAAGGTCCAGAAGGCTAGCTGATCTGTCAACATCAGCACTGTGGTAAATTGTTCATGACTGTAATGGTGACATTGACAAGATATAATTGGCTAGGGCAGCTGTCATATCAGATCCATAAAGATTAAAGAAGGACAAGCTCGCAGGGCATGTTTTTTTTATCACCAGCTCGGTTATCTACTTTTTAAGAAAGTCATTTTTGCCATTAACTGTGTTGATGTACATATACTGAACAAAAATATAAATGCAACACTTTTGTTTTTGCTCCCATTTTTCATGAGCTGAACTCAAAGATCTAAAATCCTTTGCTGAGATAATCCATCCCACCTCACAGGTGTGGCATATCAAGGTGCTGACTAGACAGCATTAATATTGCACAGGTGTGCCTTAGACTGCCCACAATAAAAGGCCAGTTCCAGTGTTAAAAAAATCTTATTTATTTTATTCTTTATTTTTTAACATTATCATGGGGAACATTGTTTCTTTCACTGTTTCTGGAAGCTCTGACAATAAATACCACTGGCTTGACTTTAGACAGTCAGAAAAATGACATGTGAAACGTGCAGTCTGATCACAGCATAATGCCGCATATGTTGTAACTTTTGAGGGAGCGTGTAATTGGCACGCTGACTGCAGGAACATCTACCAGAGATGTTGCCCATGAAATGAATGTTCATTTCTCTACCTTAAGCCGTCTCCAAAGGCGTTTCAGAGAATTTGGCAGTACATCCAACCAGCCTTACAACCGCAGACCACGTGTAACCACACCAGCCCAGGCCCTCCACATCCAGCAAGTTCACCTGCATGATCATCTGAGACCAGCCAACCGGGCAGCTGCAGCAACAATCGCTTTGCATAACCAAAGAGTTTCTGAAAATTCAGAAACCTCAGGGAAGCTCATCTGCATGCTCGTCGTCCTCATCGGGGTCTGGACCTGACTGCAGTTCGTTGTGGTAACCGACTTAAGTGGGCAAATGTTCACATTCAATGGCGTCTGGCATGTTAGAGAGGCATTCTGTTCATGGATGAGTTCCGGTTTTCACTGTTCAGGGCAGATGGCAGACAGCGTGTGTGGCTCTGTGTGGGTGAGCACAGGTGTGCCTTAGACTTGATTTGGTGCAGTTTCTAAGTAAGACCAACTAAAACCTGTTCCTAAGAAATCTCATGATTCTTTGTGATGGTGAGACAAGTAGAAGTTTCCATTTCCCAGCACATGAAAAGATTCAAGATGTGCAGTGGAAGATTCCTCTCATGACGCTACTGTTAAAATTAAAGAGAAAAAGTAGCAACAGTAGGGAAACACTTTGTTTGATTCACTCTGCATTTATTTGCAAAGGAGTCGCACAGAATGATTCTGAAAAGTGATGTTTCTGTGATGATTGTGTTTGATCAATTATGGTTTTGTACATTTACTAGCATTTACTACAACAGACGTGCATATAATAAACAAAACTATAAATTAAGTAGTATTTTACATGCAATCTCATGTAAAGGTCTTGATTTGGTGCAGTTTCTAAGAAAGCAGTTTGCTGGCGTCAAAGTTGTGGTCAAGTGGCTGATGGTGGCAGTAGGGTTAGGGTAAATGGCATGAATATTGCACAAGTGTACCTTAGACTTGATTTGGTGCTGTTTCTAAGGAAGACTGTTCCAGTAAAACCTGTTCCTAAGAAATCTCATGCTAGACCTTAGCCCCAGGTTAATGATATTGTGTAATGTGTGTGATGGGGAAACTAACATACTAAGTGATGACTTTCTTAAAAGGTAAGGAGACACTCACCTCTATGACAGACAGCAGGATCTCAGGGGCAGACGAGCCTAGAGCCATCAGCGTCAGGTTGGACACAGTTTCATTCCAGATGCGTACAGTAGCCACCGATGTCTCTCCATTAGGCAGAGTAATGGTCACTTCTTTCTCCTGCAGTACAAAGATAACACACTGGTGTTTCAGTTCTGTAGCTGTGAGATAAACACCACACAGAAAACATGATTAAAATGACCAGTTCCAGTAACACAGTTACTGTTTTATATTTTTTGAAAAGCTAGTAAATATGCCTTAATGCTTAAACAGGAACACAGAAACATGTATTGGGTTAGCCAATTTCTACAAAAAAACTAAAAATTGTAAAACACTTTCACACCAGTAACTCTGAGATTCAGCTAGATAAATGTGTTTTCTTGCCCCTTTAGTAGCCTGGCCACCATCCCAAATAAGCTAGTAGACCTCATACCTAGGCCATGTTCAAAAACCTTTGTTACTGATCCTATCCTCCTCCCTTCCCACTTTCCCTTTCCTAGCCCATAAAAATGTAAAAATGTTGAGTGGAACCGGATGAGCGCAGACAGAGAGAGAGTAGAGAGAGCAGTTAGTGGAGAAAACGGACAGCTGTATCCCTTCCATTTGCACTGAATCACTTCTACACATGGTTAGAAGCACAAAATGGCAACACCATAATTTCTCACCATCTGATAGGAAAGCTGAGAGAACTGAGCATAAAGACCTCCCTCTGCAACTGTATCCTGTTCTTCCTGACTGGGACACCTTAGTCAGTCAGGATTGAGAGCGACATCTCCACTATGGGCCCCCCACTAGGGCTGTGTGCTCAGCCCTCTACTCTTCATGCTGCTGACCCACAACTGTGGAACAATGCACAGTTTAAACCAGATCAGCAAGTTCGCTGATGACATGACAGTGGTAGGTTTGATTACTTGGAACGACATGGCAGCATACAGAGAGGAGCCACCATGACAAACAGACTGGTGCAGAGCCAACAACATTTCATGAATGTGTACAAAACAAAAGCAGTAGTTGCTGACTTCGGGAGATCACACTGTGATCACTTTCCACTGAACATCAACGACTCCAAGCTCCTTGGTGTTCACATCACGGAAAAGCACACATAGATTCTCAACAACAGGTCCAATGCCAAACAAGCCCAGCAGCATCTTTACTTCCTGCAGAGACAGAGGACAATGACGCGCCAATTCTGACTACATTCTACAGAGGGACTATGGAGAGTATTCGCTGTGGCTGCACGGAAATTGTGCCCCATCAGAAGAATCTACACACAATAGTGAGGACAACTAAAATAGATTATTTGGCTCTCTTTTCCCTATACCACAGTCATCTAGACCATATACTGGATCTGCAAAGCAACAACACACACACACACAACTTCTGTAGCAGGGGAGCAGTTTTTTTACCCCAGACAATCAGACTGAATTATTCCCTGTACATCATACTCCCACAGTGAACTGCTTCCTTCTCCGAAAACCACTGCGTTTACACACTAAACTACTGTGAACAATGTGAAGCAGTAAGCACCCAGTTATGCAGTATTAATGAAGCAGTGTGCAGGAATGGTGCCTTGCTCAAGGGTACCTCAGTGGTGCCACTGAAAGTCCTGGGATTTGAGCCCATGACCTTTCGACTACAGAGGCAACTCCCGTTGTTTCATTTCACTGTTTCTGGCAATAAATACCACTTGATTTGACTTTAGACAGTCAGAACAAAATGTAATGTAGGAGAGGAGGATTGGTGTAAGGGGCCAGTCTGGGGCTAGGCTAGCCACTACTACCACTTTGATCAGCAGAGGGAGGTGTAGGACCACTGCTCCTAATGGCGGCTGGCAGAAGAAGATGAAGAGCCCCACCTCCCTTGTTGCCCCTGGTAGCAGCCCTTTATAACCAGCTCTCACATTCAGACTCATTGCTAGGTCTTTGTTTCACACCAAGCAATGGTGAGCTAGTAACTTGTACTCTTGAGTCCTTTCTAGACTTTTTAGTGCTCACTCTAAGACTTTTGGTGGAATAAATTCAAGTATGCACACAGCACACTTTACAGACACATTCAGTCTCCTCCTATTTCTTCCCCACTTCTCTAAAAAAATTCCAGGCTCAGCAGTGTTTCCAGTTGAGGGATCTTTAATTTGAGTCAAGGTTGGTTAGTTTTCCCTCCTGGCAGTTTATGTTCGGTTTCATTTAATTTGGGTTTATTTACTCTTGAACTGGGTTCTTTTAGTTTGGCTGGCACCTAATTTTAATGGATGCCCCACATTACAGAAACATCTGTCTAGCAGAAATGAATCCACAGACCCAAACAGGATGAAGGCTGCCCGAGCTGCCTTGGCTGAAAAGGGGCCAGCCTTTGATTAGCATGGGCAGGCTCTTAAGGAGATATCACAATTGATCAGTGTCACTCTGCAGGTCAATATTGCCCCCTTGGCTTCCCTTCATGTGACTTCTGTCCCAGAACCGCACCTGACAGGTTCACTGACTGAGAGGTTCAAAGGGGCACGCCACGGTTTCAAATTAAAATGTTCACTGGCCTTTAAACAACAGCCCTTTCAATTCCTGATTGAGGAGTCTAAGATCATTTAAGCTGTGGACAATGGGAACGTGTTCCCTGCACTTTTTGTCAATGCCTATTTTTTTTGTAAAGTTTTATTACATTACAGAAAAAAGAAACAACATGCACACTGATTGGTGAATCTAAATAAAAACTCTGGTACATCCTTGTGTATTTAAAGAAGCAGCTTCAGCACACTTTGAACACTTTGTGTGCTGTGATATCTGACCTTGGCAGTATATTTTTTATGTTCTGTGTGGGCCTAGTTTGTCCAGCACATCACACAGACGTTAAGTCGTATTGAGGACAATTCAACTCATTAAACATGTTCCTTAAATCATTCCATTTTTGCATTGTGGCAAGTATTATTCTGCTAAACAGGCCAGGACAATCATGAATGTTGTGTGTTGCCCAGAGCACGATGGTGCAGTTGCCGACATAGACTCATAACATAATGAATCCTATTATCATGTCTTACCCAGTTAAGTTCTGAGGCTCATATGTCTATTGAAAGTACTTTCAGCATGGACAGGAGTCAGAAAGAGCACTGACTGGTTTGTGGTTATGTGATCATGTTTTGTTATTTTTTTTACATTGATAGTTTTTTGCATATTAATTGTAGGCGAAATTAATTTTAGTTTAAAAGTGTGACATGAAATGTAAATAAAGCATTGGAGTCTGAAAACTTTCTGAATGAACTGTGTGATGGCCACTTTGCAATAATTCTGCTACACATCATGGTGATATGATGCAAGCCTGGCTTTTCAATGTTCTACTAGCTGTGTTTATACTTAAATCAGTGGAGTAGGTCTTTCTGCAATAAAAAAATCTAAAATAATGTTAGTATCACATTTATTGAGGGTTTCCATGGGAACGAAAGCGGCTGCACTGCTGACCTCCCCTGAGAAAAGCTCTTGTGTGAGCTACAGATGGACAGGACATCTTTTCACCAGTGCTTTGACTGATGATGTAGGTTGAGAGCTGTTGATGTAGCATGTCATAGCTACCAAATACTTGACACTGAATCAACATTTTCTCTTACCTTGAGTTTACCCATTTTTAGATTTGTATTATGAACACTGTAGCTACACTTGTATGCTAGGGTTGGGCAGTATTAGCTGTATTTTTTTTAAAACAAAAGAAAAAAGTGATGCAGAGAAGACTCCCACCCCGTTTTTTAAATCAAACGTGCTTTTACATTCTGCCAAAAAGCAGTGCCATACAACCACAAGACCACCATCTATGACTGGTCCTAGATAAGCCCAATACCAGAACTAGTGGAGACTAAGTTCAAAGTCCAAGTCAAAAAAGTCCCGATGAGAGAACGAGTACAGAATGTGACAGAATAAAGAATCATCTTTGAGATTATTTAACTGCTTTTATTTTTTGTGTGATGTGGGTGATATAGAATATCTACTGTTTAAAGATGAACCTTTTTGAACTTTTTTTTGGAATAATCATAAATCAATTACATTGTAGCAACACTATTTAAGTACAGTGATTTTACCCGATTCACTTTTCTTGCTGTGTCTGTGTCTGTGTTAGGAAAGGAAAGGGTGATGCTTGTGTGCAGAATATGCAGGGATATGTCAATTCCCATTTTAGATTTTAAAATACTAAATTCAGTGTCTGTTTTCTCTAGACCTTGTCATTTTGTTGATGGGAGAACAACTAAAATACAAGGTGAGACCAAAACCTGTCTGAATTATAATTATTTCGTTTCCATATCACACATTTTAAAATAATGCCAGTATGTAAAATTACGATGGTATGTCAAAATTATGTTCCATGTATATCTAGAAAATAGCACAATAAACATTTTAAAAGGGCAAACTGAGTTGAGTAATAGATGGCACTGTAAGAAATATGAGAAAATTAGGACTAAAAAGCTCCTATGCAAGGCAGTGACTCCACGGTGGTCATGAGCTACACACAACAGATCATGTTTGATTTCATATCTTTATCCTCTAAATGAGCATAATTTAAGCATCAATTTAACAAAACCTACTAATACAAAAGTAAAGAAATGGCGAAAATTCCCTCAACCCAGAAATCAGGTTGACAAGCTGACTTCCAGTACCAAAAGAATAAAATGTTTCATATAGCAACAATGAAAAGAAAAAACTGCATTACAACACGCTGCAGAAGTTTTGAGTCACGCCTCAGTTCTTTATATTTTGTTTTGTATCAAAAAACATTCAGCATTTAGAATCACCATTATACTAATCACTAGTCTGATTCTCTGTAATCACCTGTTTCTTCACCGGTTCATGATTTCAGTTAGATGGCTTTGTTTTGCTTGTATAATTCATATTTAGGTCACTGTGTGACTCAACAAACAAAAAACCTCCCAGTCAAGTACAGGAACTGAAAATGAAATATCTTTCAGGAAGGCTAGAAGACTGGAAGATCTGATAAAATAGTGTATATATTTATTTATACATACTTATGTGTGCATATATAAAATACTGAATATAGGCTTACATGTGTTTTACTGGCCTAACCTTGGCTGTAGCTCCTATACAAAAGGAGAGTGCTGTGCATTTGAGAGTGGTTGTGTCATTGTCTCACCTGTGATGTAATAACCTCTATGGATGCCATAAAGCGATCAGCAATGATGGACACACCCAGAAACAGGTACATAAGAGAAACAAAATACACTGTAGCGCGGGCAATCTTGTCACCAAGCCCTGGGTTCTTGGGCTTCCAAACGGGCAGGATGATGCCAGGCTTACACTCCACCACATCATCACAGCGCCTTGTTAAATTGGCCTCTGTTGGTACTGTTGGTACTAAAGTACTGTTATATAATTCTGGCACCATGGAGGGAGACACAGGTTCTTCCTCTCGCTGGGATTCCGAAGTGCAGGATAGAGGGAGGGACAGGAAGAGGAAAAGGGAGAGAAGGAAAACACATTGGAGGGAAGAAGAGAGTGACATGGCTCCTTTACCCAAGGGAACAGTAGGGTATGACAGAGGAGATGAAAGGAGAGGAATCAGCCACCTGGGTGAGAAAGAGAGAGAGAGAGAAAGAGAGAGAAGAGAAAGAAAAACGAGTTAAAAGAGCTAGAAACATCACAGTAATTTTTCATCAAATTCTAACTCATTAGAAACTGAATGCCTCATTTAACATCCACACAATCTTTGTACTGACAGACACTAAACTCATGAAAAGAGCATCATTTTTCTTTGCTGACAACACACTGACAGCTATTGGTCATTCAAAAGACCAATTATTACTTCAGACTCATGTAAAAGAAGTGATTTATAGGTAAACATAGCTCATACAGATGTTTAGAGGTGCTGAACACCTCCAAAATCTGAATATGTCATTTGAATCTGTAGTGCAGAAGTGAAACAACTAAGCAATATACCATAAAGGCATATAACCAAGCCAGCAAATGGAAGGGTTTGGCTAAGTGGGTCGATCCTAAAAGACGGTCGCCGATTGATCATTTTGATAAATTATCCTCCCGTGACAACACTGATAAATTTTTTCTAATTGCAATCATTATATTATTTATCTTTATATTTAACTTAATGTGTATTTGGTGCAAATATAACAAGCGACTGCCTCTCAAGAAAGAGATTCAATTATTAATCAAGGAATAACAAGGAATAAACCATAGGAATAAATGATAAACAAGGAAATGCATACCCCAAACTGAATCACACCACATTATTATTTATTATTCGTAAGTGTTATGTAATCATATCTATGGATTAGTGACGCATGATGAGATTTTCGATGGTTTCCGGGACATACAGCAAGCTCAAAGGCATTCTATTCCACTTCAGTGAGCTCTGTGTAGCATGTAGCTTTACTGCAGGGCATATAGGAGGGCACATATGAGCTCCTATCCGACACTTGCCGCATTCTTGTTAAGGGGTTTCACCATTGGCCATATAGAGGTGAAGATAAAATGGCTAAATGTCCCCACACCCCACTTGTAACTAGTGGTGGGTTAAAAAACATTCTTGTGAAAGGTAGTAGAAAAAAAACACTGTGTCTTGGTTAATAAGATGGACATAGCCCAACACATTGCTGAATTCACGCCTGACCAAGTGTGTTCTTCACTCTGGCTGTGCAAACCGCCATCGTAATAACTCTGTTAACACCCAGGGAAGCCAGCACAGATTTAATTTGACAACCTTATTTAACTCCTTGAAAATCAAATGGTTTTTTAGGCTCACTACTGGAAGGTCCCTCAGAGAAAATGACACATTTTGAAGAACAAAAGCTCATTTCAAATGCGGTTATCACACTTGATAGCACAGTTATTGGATTGTATCTGGACTGTGATAATGCCCTGTCTGTTCTCCGCAACTTGACGATCAACAGCCGTACTCAAACAAAAACCTTAAAAAAAAGAAAGAAGAAATATCACACATCCACACAAACACTGAATCTTTAACAGTAATAAAACTAATAAAACTATTCACCACAGCCAATTAAATATAAAAAGAAAAGAGATTGTCTTGCAGACACCATGAACAGAAGGCATTTATCCCCATGATTTGAATAAGAAATTAAATGACAACTAGATGAAAGTTTTCTGTGGGAACTGAAAAGTTATTTTTAAAAGTTATTTTATAAATGAAACAACGCAGGCAGGCAGGGAGAAGTTGTTTTGTTGTTGGGCATCTTTTACCTGTCTATACAAAAATACATGTATTTCTGCAGGTAAACTAAATATTTTAGCTTTCAGGCTATGAACAGAGGGACTGAAATGGAACTGAGACAAATTATTGACAGAATATTATTTCAATGATAATCAACTGATTAATAAATGCCACATTTTAAAAAATCATTTTCAATATTCCTTAGTCAGCTTTCTAAATTGTACTTGTAACATTTTCGTTTTATGCACTATTCCCACATTTTTGTCTATGTAATATTTGAAGCTACACCATGATCATTTTGACCCATTTTGACTCTAAATTTGAATGTGCATGACATCTTCATGATACATTTTTGAACATCAGGTTTTGTAAAAGTATTCAACCTCTATACTTCACAATTGGCATGTGTTTGTTGAGGAATAATGAGTGTCAATCAGAAAAGACCAACCGAAGATAGAGCAATCAAGCTCTGCCAAAAGAAATCCAAAAGAGCAGCCTGACCATCCACAGGGTCAAATACTTGAGGAAGACTGACTGCAGATGGTTTGGGGAATAAAAGACCAGTTTGATACAACTTTCATGCAACAAAGGATCCACTCTACATTTTTTCTTTACTGCAAAGTGGTAGTAGATTTTAAGCTTTTTTTTTGCTGAAATCAAAGACAGATGACCTGCAATGTTGTTAAGGATGGGGCAAGTGTTGTAAATGTGGCATTATTGATGGAAGCGATAAATTATGTCTATTATTTGCTGTTTAGGTACTTAGTTAGGCATAGCTTTTTATTCTATGCTTCACAGAATTAACATTTGTTTACTTGTATAGTTTCCTGTATGCTATCAGTATGGAACATCATCTCTCTTACATCATCTCAGGTCATGTCAAGCAGGTCTATTATCCTTTCAGCCATATCCACAGCACACAATGTAACGAAACAGAGTAAGAGAGCAAGAAAAGAACATACAGTCAACTGCCACAATGACTCCACTCCCCTTGTAAATGCACATTTTGTAAAAGTAAACAGGCCTCTTTGGACCAGGCTACTGTCTTCCAAGGCCCATTTCGATACTTTAGTGTCCATTTTAAGCACTTTTGATAGTCTGCAACTGTACAGACCCATACTTTTTGTTGTGACATAATCCCTGCTGTAACCAGCACTGAAAAATCTCTGACCCTCTACCACAGTAACCTTTCTAACGGTTCTGACCAATTGATGAGCCTCAGGCAAAGGCACCTTACATCTTGTTGCCACTTTGTCTTTTGTCCCGCCTAGTGGACCTCTTTCAATAGCTGTATCCATAAAACAGGTTTTTATGGCCTTTTTTCATCCACTTTTGGAAGACATTTCAAATGAACAGTAAATATAGTTCTGAGATATAGTTATAACACAAATACTTTTGGCCATATGGTGTATATCATTCATCATCAAAAGCCTGAAGCAGACCTAGATTTATATTTGTATCCATATTGCCCAGTCAGAGGGTTAAGGTATCTACATTTACATTTACATTTACGGCATTTAGCTGACGCTCTTATCCAGAGCGATGTACATCAGTGTTCAAGAAGTCCACAACTGTTTCTTACCTGAAAAACAGCTTAAATCCATGGCAACTATTTAACTAAGATACTGCAGTCAGAGCATCTATACAACAACGGTCACATAATAACTAGCCAACACCTAACCC
>JBBPDB010129760.1:0-16565 GCA_037974465.1 Brachypetersius altus
GAATTGCGATTAATCGCGATTAATTTTTTTCCAGATTTGCGATTAACTAGTTAATTTTAATTAATCGCTTTACAGCCCTAATAAGAAGCCAATTAGACGGCCTCTTCGGAGCTCTATTCACAAAAACAGCTACTTAAAGCAAGGTACACATAACAAGTAGTGGGTGTCAATTAACTCACCGTAACATAAGCACTTGCCAAATAATTTATTAGACTCTTTAAATAGATGAAAATATTATTCAAATGAATTCCATGTAGAAGCGAATGCACGTATCCAGTTTACGTTGTGCCAGTGTCCTGCGTTCTACATTACAGTTCTATATTGCAAAACCTATAAGCGTTTCAAAGTCCATATATTTGCCCCATGAGGTCTGCTGGGTATAATTCACATCTTCAGACTCACAATCTGTCAGTAGCACAGTTATATGGACATTTAAGTAACCTCTTATTAAAGACAATTACGCATGACAAGCCTTTACATACAAAAATGCATCCTTCTAAATAAGTCATTTCTAAAGGTACAGGGTAGTATATTATAGTCATAAATAAAAGACAGTTTGATCAGTTAACAGTAAATCAATACACAGAATAGTGTGACATGTATGTTTTCGTACTGCAATTATAAAGGTGCACATGTTGTCTCAGTTCTGTAAAATATGAAGCTTAGAATTCAAAGAGAAAGGGTGCCAGGGTCACTGGTAAAGAATTATTTAAAAAAGCAGTGCAAGACATGGCTGTTTCCTTAGTGTAACTGTTTAAAACAATGGTTCCCGAAGGTGGTCCTGGAGTACCCCTGCCTGGCATGCTTGGTATTCTCCCACTCTAGCACATGTAATCCAGTTTACCAGCTAATAACCAAGAGTTCAACTGCGTGTGTTAGGACAGGGATGCATAAAAGATAGGCAGGGCCAGTACACAGTCACTACTGGTATTCTCTTCAGCGTCACATAACTGCAGACGTCATCGTCTGTAAGCCTCATTTTAATTTAATTGTTTTGAAAGAACAGTTCAAATACAACTGCACTAAATAGTACGTTTAAATACACGGTAAGTACTCCGAGGTAAATTTGACAGATGCTTTCCATAAATGCCACTAAGAGCGAAGAGATGCAAGCGAAAGGCCTAATTTCTCTAAGATCAATGCATTCGTTCTCATGACACAATATAAATCAATGATAAAATATAAGGTTCTAAATATGTTCGTTTATAGAGCAGAACGCATGCATTTATAGGGTACAAAGCATGGATTTATTAACCGTATAAATGCACTGATATTTGTAGAACGTTCTTGTTTTATTGACAGCACTAGGCAAGGATACTCTAGGACTAGGGTGAGGAACCATGGATTTAAAGAAACACAGTATAGTCCCGTTTAGGTACTTATTAAACTCGTGCTTTTGGACAAGCTCTAAACTCCTGAAGCCTCTATGCTTTCTGAGTCTTGAGTTTATGGCTAGAAGTCAACAGTATTCTGGCTTGTGCATCAGCGGTCTACGTTCATCCTGCGCAGTTTGGCGGGCAGATTGTCCATGGGGAGGGGGTTTAGGTTTGGCCCTGGAATAGGCGGCGGCAGTGGAGTCAGTCTGTGGTGCTCTAATTCCCCTTCTGACTGGGTGTGTGCCTCAGAGCCCATCTTCAGATGCTTCAGCTGGAGCTGCTGGTTCCCCCCTGGTTCTTCTGGGCTGGCAAAGGAGCCCAGGCCCTGCACCCTCAGCGGCAGGTCACCCGTGCTTGAAGCTTTCTCATTGGCCTGCTGTGTTCCTGGACCACTGCTGGCTTTCAAAGCCTCTTTGCCATTTCTGGAGCTCATGCGTTGGAGTTTGCTGGGCAGCCTGGAAGTGGGCTCCTCCTGTGGGACGGCGTCCAGGGAGAAGATTCGCTCCCTCCGGCTGGTCCTGGAGTCACCTGGGGTGGGAGTGAGGGGAGGGGCTGGGGAAGGCAGGCAGGAAGTGTCATCTTGTTCTTTGACGCTATAGGGGGGTGTAGGGACCTCAAAGGTGCTGTGAAACTGTGAGTAGTCAACCCTGAAGAAGCCCTCCTCCAGAGACATTACCGGCAGGAAGCGGTGACCCCACAAAACCTCGTCCTCAGTGTAAGAAGTACGCGCCTGGCAGGTCATACCTTTGAGGAACAGAGAGTGAAACACGTGAAACGGCAGAAATTTGTCTGGTTTTATGTAGCAAAAACACTCATATTTGCATTTTTCATTTTTTTTCTTAAAACTAGTTTACCGGAGCATGTGGGACACGTGACACATTTAACTGTGTGACACTACATTTCCCATAATGCTCCAGTGTCTTGGCAAAATTGAGACAAAAAAGTTCATTCACTAGTGCAACCTTTTATATATCCCATTTTAAAATGTGGAAAAGAATGGTTTTAAAAAAAATGGTTTTCTGAATAACTACCTGTAACAGATTTTTCATTATATAGCACATCCATTTACCAATACAAAGCATGATTTATGCACCCAAATAAATATTCTATACGAAAGAACACTTTATTTAACAGGATATTAATGTTTTTCCATATTTAACAGCAATGGCAACACTTATATTATGGGTAATGCCATTAAAGCCTTACCACTTATGATATACCAGATGCATTTATACTGAATCAAAATCATTAGTTAAGTTAGCAGCTTGTGTAGTGCGATTGAATTTAATGCTCCAATAATACTGTATTTAATTTTAAAATAAAAAGGGGCATTAAAGGCGAATTAACAATCATACAACTGACACGTGTTTTTTTGTCTTAGAAGTACAGCTTAATTTTTTAACACTGAAGTACAACTGTGAGAAGAAATATAGTCATGTGTTGTAAAATAGCTAACTGTTTCAATAGCCACATCAGTTCTTTGGCCCTTTTCATTGAGGGCTTTTCATGGTGCCTGTTCCTGGCTCTTTGTGTTTTAATACAGATTGTTAATTTTCAGTGACTGACAAGTAAAAAGCTGTGCCCTCTGTAATTTAGAGCAGTCATCAATCATAACCACAAAGGGCTTTTGTTGCTGTAGGTTTTCAATGTAATCAAGCATTTACATTTACAGCATTTTAGCAGACTTTCATTCCCTACCTACAGGGGGCAGTCTCTCCCTGGAGCAACTTAGGGTTAAGGGTTTTGCTCAGGAACCCAGTGGTGGTGCTGAAGGTAGGCTTTGAACCCATGACCCCCACTGAGCTACCTCCACCACATAAAGTGAAATGACAATCTGGTCTTACGTGAACAGGCCACAGCACACGGCGTGAACAGCACGAAACACTTCCTCTGCGTTTAACCCATTCACCAAGTGAAGCAGGGGGCAGCAGGAACACGGCGCCGGGGAGCAGTGTGTGGGACGGTACCTTGCTCAGGGTACCTCAGTGGTGCCTAGCGGTCTTGGGAATCGAACCCGGACTTTCTGATCACGGGGCGAATGCCTTAACCACTAGGCCACCAGCTGCCCCAAGCAGAAGCATACATTGGATTCACTTGTTTAATTAGCTGGTCTCAGTTATATTAGTTATATTAGCTGAGTTTCTGCTTGGTTGGAATGAAAACCTGTAGCCACGCAAACCCTTTGTGGATCAAATTGGTGGCTTGTGATTTAGAATGTGCTCCAGTACAACCAGCAGTCTAAAACCCTCTTGCTGTGCCTTTAGACTAGAACATGTGGTATATCCCATTGGTCACCCAGCACTGTTCCTCCTTCAATAAGCAATCCTGGCTAAAATGTAAAAACAAATAATTCATTTTTTAGCTAAAATCCTCAGAGATCTGGCTGTTGCCATTTGCAAGACTGCCGTAATATTCTGCCAAATATGTAAATCCAAAAAAAAAACCTGACAGCTAGGAGCAGCCACACATTTCCTGTTTTTTGTTTCATTAGAAAACCGTTGTTTAAATCGTGTTCCTCTACAATAACTCAGCTGGAATGGCTGGGCTAGACTGCTCTGTGCTAGATGAGCAGTCAAACGCAAATGTGTTCATGGCTGTGATGTCTTTTTGCTTGTCAGAGTCCTGATCCACACATGGGTCTGTTAATCTCAGTGTGACATTAACCTGTGGTTTCTACGATGCCCTCTAGAATGACAACAATCTCGAACTGCTCGCTCATGAGAGAGCGCTGAGAGAGGTCGAAGAAGGGGCTGTTGGGATTTATCTCATGGCAGATGGTGAGAGGCGAGACGAGGAAGAGCTGATCGGCGCCCGTCCCAAAACCAACATCCAGCTCTCTCTGGTCCAGAGGCAGAAACTCTCCCTCAGGCGTCTGACGAGACTACAGAGAGAAAAGAGAGAGAGAGAGAGAGACAGAGAGAGAGAGAGAGGGAGAGACAGAGAGAGAGAGAGAGACAGAGAGAAAGGAGAGACAGAGAGAGAGAGACAGAATCAGAGAGACAGAGAGAAAGGAGAGAGACAGAGAGAGAGACAGAGAGAGAGAGAGAGAGAGGGAGAGAGAGAGAGGGAGAGAGAGAGAGACAGAGAGAGAGAGAGAGAGAGGGAGAGAGAGAGAGACAGAGAGAAAGGAGAGACAGAGAGACAGAGAGAAAGGAGAGAGAAAGAGAGAGAGAGAGAGAGAGACAGAGAGAGAAAGTGAGAGTGACTAAAGGAGAGAGCTTTCTACAGCACAGAAAAACTGCCCTACATACTCGAAGAGAGGAGCAGCCCGATTATACAAGCAGTGAGATTAGTCCTGTAAGGGCTGTTAAGTGATTCATTATTTAGTGCCAGGAAAAAAACAATATATGTATTTATATATGAATATTTAAAACACAATTATACAGCAAACATAATAACTAAAAAAATATCAGAAATCCACAACACTTTTTTGCATATACTGCCACTTTCTCTGTTCCATCCATCCATTTTTAAATTCAACAGTTACATCTGTCTCCTCTTAAAATACGTTTCTCACAAAGCTGCTCTCAATGACATCATGTTCAACACAAAAAGGGTTGCCCCTATGATCAGGAGTTCAGTTTTCGATTTTGGCTGGGAGTGGGTGGGTAGCTTCAGCCAGCTCCGCCATCATTTAGCTCAAATTTTGGCCAGCATGGGTGCCTCTTATCTGATGAGGCAAGAGCTAGCCTTCAACCTGCCAGCTTTGGAATTAGACGTGACCACCCTGAGGAGAAAATGGTAAATTAGAGACACTGACATTCACACAAGCAGCTACATAAATAAACCTTAGCTGCCTTTCACATCTCCCTCTCACGTAACGGCTAAAGGAGAGATTCTTGATTAGATTAAACTGAAGATTATATGAAGTTTAAATAAATTACGTGCATAAAAAAACGAGGATTTCCAAGACTGGAACGGATAAAAATAATTGTCAGAACTGTCCTCACCAGAAAACGCTTCCACACATTTCTGAAAGAGAAGAGAATTAAGCTCCACTTTTTTTCAGCTCTGAAAAATAAAATAAAAATTCTGTAAAAACTGTGAAAAAAATTTTCCAAAGTAAGAAGAAAACTTGCGTCAGGTCTAAAAGTGAAAGTGACAATCTGGTCAGAGGTAAACACACCACAGCACACGGTGTGAGCAGCACGAAACTCTTCCTCTGCATTTAACCCATTCACCAAGTGAAGCATGGGGCAGCAGGAACACGGCGCCGGGGAGCAGTGTGTGGGACGGTACCTTGCTCAGGGTACCTCAGGGGTGCCTAGCGGTCTTGGGAAGCGAACCCGTGAATTCCAAACACAGGGCAAATGCCTTAACCACTAGGCTCCAGCTGCCCCAAAAAAACATATGTAGCTGCTCAAAAAGGAAACTCCATTTAGTTGTTAAGGATTCTGTGAAATTTTCTGTTAAATATATATTTTCTGCTTTTTTCCGCGCTGAAAAATGGACAACTTAATAAATGAAAATGTGGTCCGGCTTTTGCCTAACGAGTCTGGATCCAAATAACAAATAAAAGTGTCAGTTCATGTCCCACAGGAGCGGAAAAGTGTTTTCTGCACATGAGCAAGCTTGTCTGCTTTTGTTAACTAACCTTAAAGATGTCAAATCCATATAACATGCTGCAATGATGAGCATTCTGTAGTTCGGATTAAAGCTGGCAACATCCCACCATCTGCTTTACAGCCAGTCTTGGCTGTCACTCCAGACTTCCTGATGAAACTACTTCTCATTCAAACAGTGCAACAGACATACCCTTATGTATGGAGACCTCTAAAGTAAAGGCCTGTGGGTTTTTTCGTTAAAGCCCCAGAGAACCCAAATCAGTCGTTGCTTTCTAATTAGGTTAATGTTTGGCTTATGGGCACAGAATATGCATGTTAAAAGTGGGACCTGTGAATTTCTTTATAATGTGTACATTCACAGAACTAGAGCTACACAGTAGCCTATAGTCAGGTTTTGTGAATTCAAAAAACACACAACACACTGAAAAAAAAATCCCAATGTATAGTAATATTAACTTCTTTTCAAACAAATGCATACTGTCTAGTGGAACAGCTTTACATATTTGATCCTTTTTAAATATCAAGACTTTTGCACAGGATTGTGCAGGTTATCAGAATTTCGACACTTTTTATGTAAACTGGGTCCTAATCGTGGGTAAAGATTGAGTCAGCTTTAAGATCACTAATTACAGACAAATTATGTTTGTCATTCCAGGATATTTTATCAAACTGTGCGTTCCTCACTCTGTTCAAGCCTGAGCAACTACTAAAAATTAGAAGCTAACTAAAGAGCAGAAGCCAACTAAAAGGAGAAGCTAACTAAAGAGCAGAAGCTAACTAAAAGGAGAAGCTAACTAAAGAGCAGAAGCTAACTAAAAGAAGCTAACTAAAGAGTAGAAGCTAACTAAAAGAAGCTAACTAAAAATTAGAAGCTAACTAAAGAGCAGAAGCTAGCTAAAAATTAGAAGCTAACTAAAAATTAGAAGCTAACTAAAGAGCAGAAGCTAACTAAAAGGAGAAGCTAACTAAAAGAAGAAGCTAACTAAAGAGCAGAAGCTAACTAAAAGGAGAAGCTAACTAAAAGGAGAAGCTAACTAAAGAGCAGAAGCTAACTAAAAGGAGAAGCTAATTAAAAAGAGAAGCTAACTAAAGAGCAGAAGCTAATTAAAAGGAGAAGCTAACTAAAGAGCAGAAGCTAACTAAAGAGCAGAAGCTAACTAAAGAGCAGAAGCTAACTAAAAGGAGAAGCTAACTAAAAGGTGAAGCTAACTAAAAGGAAAAGCAAACTAACAAGCAAAATGTAACTAATGAGCAGAAGCTAACTAACAATGGGTAACTAACAAAAAAGTGAGTTAACTGAAGCGCACAAGCTAAATGAAAAACAAAAGCTAACTAAAGAACAAGAGTAAGTTAACTAACAAGGGTAAGCTAACTAATGAACAAGAACTAATAAGCAAGCAGAAGCTAAACAAAGACCATGACCTATGAATGGAAGCTACTTAATGAGTAAAAGCAAACTAATGGCTAAAGTTAATAAGCAGAGACTAGCTAATGAGTAAAAGCATATTAAAGAGAAGAAGCTAACAAACAGAAGCCAACTAATGAGAAAAAGCTAACCAAGCAAGCCAGGCATACTGTGATCAAACTGTCTCCCTCCATAAACGTGAGCTCTTTGGTGGTGGAAATCGGATTCACAAAAGTATCAGTAGCTCTGTACGTCTAGAGTTACCAGGAAAATCTCCATTTTAAGCCTGTCATTGTGTTCGGTCACAGTTCAGCTCATGCTGTGTAGCCGGCTGGAAGCTTTGGCCAGAGGGGTGTCAAGCAAACGTGTTTATTAGAATATAAGGCTATATGCTCAGCTTGTGCTGCTCAGTGTTCTATCATATTCTTGCTTTTTTATAGTATTTTATCGTGTATCTTTTTTTTTTATTATTGAAAATGTTGCTGAAGTTTTAACATAAAAGATGCATTTACTATGCATAGTTATTTTTTGTGCGTGTGATAAAGCATATCAGCACATCTTTGAGAAAAAAAAGGCCTGTATCCAATATATTTCTAGTATTTTTATTATTTGCACTTATGTTTGTGTGTGTTTTTGTACAGCCAACAGTTATGATTCATTTTCCAGTGCAGGCAGCAAAACAGAAGATGACAAATGAGACTACGGCATTGCAAAAAAGATTCAATTACTTAAAAAAATACACACTGTCCCTGCCACCAACCTGCAGGACCCTGTTTACAGCCCACGTACAGCACTGGTTCATCAGAGCCAGATTGCATAAGAGCTTGCGTCAAAACACTACAAGTGATGCACACACAAACTCTGCAGGCTGGAGTTACTACTACATGGAGTGTAAAGCCAGTTTATAAGGTGTATGAGTGGATGGATGGATTCCTTTGTTAGTTTGTCCAATGAGTGCTCATGTATTTTGCATATGAACATAAGGGGCTGGCTGGAGAGTGGCTGTGAGCTGGCTGCCTGTGTTGCCGGCTCCAGATGGTGAACAGACTGAGCTCCTCTCGCGGTGGTGTACCCAGAGCAAGGGGTGAGACTTTTCACAGGATAGAAGCCGTTCCCACACGTCACCCTCTCTGCTTTCAAAGAATGTACACTTACATACACACATACACACGCGCACAGGTACGTAAGCAGGTCACACAGACAGACGAGCACAATATTCCACAGATGATTGCGCCAGAAACAAAAACCTGTTCATACTAAACACCCACAGAGAAACAAAATGGAGATCAGCCCTTGGAGACACAACAGAATGATTTCTGCTGTCACCTCTGATTATTACTGTCAGAATGATTGAATTCCTGTGGTTCTACACCTGCACATCAGTTAACTTGACGTTGATTACTGTACGGCTGCCTAGTTCAGTCCTAAAAAAAGGTGAAAAGCCCTAATTTTTTTAAAAGAAGGTTCCAAATAAATCCAGGGCTTTTTAAAAACCAAAAAACACTTTATTTGCCTCATATTCACTACAGAAATCATGCAGAATTTCCTCTGGGCTGCTTCATTTTTGGACCATTCTTCTCTTTAGAGAGAACACAAATGGTTGTCTAAAGCCTAGCTGGCACATTTCACACTGTTGCTCTGAAAGAAAGCTCACAGAGGGACTCGAGACAGCCCCGAGGTCTTGGTTCCCCAGAACTGGGAGGTGATGTGAGGAGAAGAGGAGCGGGGGAGGTGGGGGGTGTTTAACAATAATGCTAATGTTTAGGCCTGCGGTTCTTGTTCCCAGTGTGGAGTCTCAGGTGATGTTTAATAATGGCAGCGTTGGAGGCACTGGCCTGTCTGATCCAGCGCAAAGGAGATGCAGCGTTAAAGCCCTGCCATACTGACCATGAAGCTCCCACTTTCATGCTGTATTTCACTGCTTTCTTCACAAACTCATGATCATGCACACACACACAGAGTTTGTATTTGTACACTGTCACGAAGCGGACCCCTGTCTACTGCCTGAAGAAGTTGCATGTATGCACCAGCCCTGAACCAAGGAGAACTGGAAGAAGGTGGTGGCCTGAAGAATCACATATGTCTCTCACTTACCTGGAGGAAAAGAACCAGGATGCAGGTAAGCCAGTAGAGACAGTGTGATATTCTAGACAATGTTTTTGGAAAATCTTTGGTTCATGTGGACTCCACCTACCTAAACACTAAACAGTGGCAAGATAATGCGTCCTGTCACACTCCAAACATGTTCAGGAGTAGTTTGCAGAGCATCACATAGAGTTCAGGGTTTTGACTCAGCCTCCAAAATCCCCCGACCCCCGATCCCCAGTCTGATCGAACAGCTCTGGGATGTGCTGGACAAACTAGTCTCATTCATGAAATCACCACCTCGCAACTTACAGGATCTGCTGCTAATGTCTTGCTGACAGATACCACAGCACACCTTCAGAGGCCTTGATGAGTCAGGCCTGTTGTGGCAGCTAATTTCACAGCTTTTCGTGACAAACAGATAAAAAAGATAGAGCAAAATGACTCAGAATAAAATCTTGTTAAATGAATAGTTTCCTCTCCTGTGAGAACACTTTACAAAGTCAGGACTGTTTTGGTTTGCTTTTCCTAGACCTTTGTAAAGTGCCATGGACGACGGGAGAATCCCACGATGGACTGACAGTGAGAACTACAACAGACAGGGCTTAAGTATGAACAGAAATCAGTGGGCAACACAAGACAGCTGGAACAGAAAAGCACATGACACCAAGTCACATGACCAAACTAGAACAGACCACAAGTCAAAATAAAAGTCCCTAAAAAACACAGAACAGAGAACAGGGCTAAACTAGAACCAAAGCAACAGAAAAGCAGTGCCTTCACCGGCCACTGGCCGTATCGTGACATAAAGATTTTGGTTTCTTTGGTTTTTTGCACTAGCGTCTGTCTTGACAATGCTTTGAAGGAGGATAATTAATTAATAATTGCTCGATTTTAAATCAGCAAGACCTGTGTTTGATAGCCACACGGTGAGAAGGGTGTGTCGCTGTTAATGAAACTACAGAATTCAGCTTCAGCCCTGATTTAACAACAGTGACTGACTGGAGCAAAGTTTCAGAGATCGTTTTGAGAAAAATCTTTTTGATTATAATAATTGTAATCGTATCCTTTAATATTATGTTAGATATTGCAATTTTGATTTGAAACAATTACATCAGGCTCATTGTTTTAGTTAACAATGGAGCTCTATAACATTGGCAGAGAATTCAGGAGGGAGGGGGAAAAAACTCCCTCTCCAGGGAACGGCATTGTATTAAAGACCTCACTCACTTAAGGATTCTTCACTCTCACACATCTCATTTAAAAAATGGGTTCTTTAAACCTCAGGAATTATTCTTCAGCAGGACACTTTGATCACAACGACATGCTTGACTGTCATTAAAACCCTAAACATGTCTCCTCACCTCCTACAGCAGAGCCTTTCTGTTTTAAAGAGCACAAAAACACCCTTCAAATCATGGGCTTTGCATGAAGGGAGAAAACTGCTGTGTGATAAACAAAGACAATTTTGCTCAGCAGGTGGGAGGTTCACTAACGCTAGCTCGGTTGTATTTACTACTAGTTAATAAAATTAGATGCTACAGGAATTCCCCATTTTTGTATTAAAAGTGAAAGTGATAATCTGGTCATACGTAAACACACCACAGCACACGGTGTGAACAGCACGAAATACTTCCTCTGCATTTAACCCATTCACTAAGTGAAGCAGGGGGCAGCAGGAACACGGCGCCGGGGAGCAGTGTGTGGGACGGTACCTTGCTCAGGGTACCTCAGTGGTGCCTAGCGGTCTTGGGAATCGAACCTGGACTTTCTGATCGCAGGGCGAATGCCCTAACCACTAGGCTACTAACTGCAAATACACTATTATGTATTTGCGTAACACATTCTGGGTATTGAAGTGAGAGAATAACGATGAATGAAAACAATACAAAACTGTATTAAACCAATGAGGCTGCGGGATCAAGAGCTACGCCACTCAATAATTCATAACACGACAAACAACACATTACAGTCTAGTTTTAGGCTTTTTAAAGAAGAGGATCCGTGCATCGTACTTTAAGAGCGCAGTTGTACCAGATTAAGATTCCAACTGCGTCCTACAGGAAGGCAGAAGAGGTGACCCCTGCTCTAAAGTCAGCCCTTAATGCAAGACTGTCTGCTTAAGATCAGCTTAGTTCTTGTGGTTGATGTAAAAGTGTATTTGCTGATGAAACTGCCTCTTGGGAACGAAGAGATTTTAGTGATTGCTAGACTTGAGAGGTTTTATTACAGTTGTCATGGGGAGGGGCTGCGTTTTTGTGGGTGTTTTAGTGTCACATCAGTAGTTAATATACAGCTATGTCTGCTAATGAAGCTGATTAACTGAGGACTGACTGACTGACTGCCTCAACTAAATCGTGACTCTAATCTGAGCGGTGTACAGTTTGTTTTCACCTCGGCCGTAGCTCAGCCGGGGTACGTGTTAAGAGAGCTGGGTTGTGCGGGTGTAAATCTCTGAGGTGGGACAGAGTGCTTACTCCGCACACTGATGTGGAGATGTGCTGCTGCTGCTGTGGAGCGCTTGTTCTCTGGACGTTTTCTCTATCTATTGCTCTGCACTGGACTACACCAGATGGGGAGAGAGAGAGAGTGAGAGAGAGAGAGACAGAGAGAGACAAAGAGAGTAAGAGAAAGGATAAAAGAGCCTCTCCGCAATGCGCCTGCTCACATGTAGTCCTCTCAGCACGAGGCGAGACTTCGGCTGTCAATCAATTACTCTTTTTCTCAAACTCTTGGGTATAGCCCTCCCCAAACCCCTCGCACACACACACACACACACACACACACACACACACACACAATCTGAATGTTCTAGTCCTCCTTGCTGTGATCACGGCTGCCCTTCATCTCTTTAATCGTCTTTCTTCTCTCCTCACATTCTCCTCTTATGTTCCTCTAATCCTGTCTTGCCTCTCCTTCCTTCTCTCTGGCTCCAACTTCGTCTCGCTCTCCGCCGAAAAGACGATTAAGAAGCCACCAAAGTATATCACAGAGAATATTTCAGCCCTAACTGGTGCTGCATTCTTCTGATAAAAGGGAGGTCTGGTAACAGATCACTCTGAGAAAGGTTCGCGCAGCTCCGCCTCACAGAAAATTAATCTGAGAGCGGAGCAGAAAGAAAAGGCCAGAGGCGGCGATAAATAAAACTCAATTATTCCAAGTGTGTGTAAATAGCACAAGCACTTATTTATTTTATTATCTGCTCATGAATATTAAATGCCGCCCTGTGCCATTTTGACGAGTATCAAAGAAGATCCTTTTCTTTTTTTCGATGTTTGGTCCTCAGCAGTGCGGTGCAGTGTCACCATGGGTGACCTTGGACAGAGAGTCTCACTGTTAAGTCTTTTTCTCTCTTTCACTCAGCCTCTGGCTCTAGGCTACATTTCAAAGGTGCAGTGATCCTCATGCTTGGCTTTTACACCCAACACCCTTCAGCATTTTCTGACAGCTAGCCAAGAACAGAAGCAAGAATCTGCCCCATGTCAGAGATACTGTCATGCGATGCTTCTGAGGATGTGTCCATTTGAGTTCCTCCTTTATCTTTGTCCTTAAGGGCAAACCATGAGCACTCAGGAAACGAGTGCCTGTCCCTAAACTTCCTTTAGTTTAGTATAATCCAATAAAGTGGCAATCATGTAACGTTTAACCTTGTAGCCGCCCATGAGCTCTTGAAGATCAATAAAGGTGGCCAGGACATAGTTCTGTTCCCTCCTCTGTTCAGTGGTGATGTTACTGAAACCCCGAAGGAGAAACTGAGGCTATACTCTACTGTTACCTTCCTCTGAGTCAGATTTGGCGGAGCACAAAAAACTATTGTTAAATAATAGGGCTGGGCGATTCGGCCTAAAATCAAAATCTCGATTAATTGAACATTTGAACTCGATTACGATTATTTTTTAAAAATTTTTGCCCTCATAGTTCACTGACGAGTTTTGTACAGTAAATCTGCTCCCATATTACAAGTGAGAGGTTTTTGAGTGAAGGGTGCATTACTTGATTTTAAAATAATTGAAGGAAACACACACACTCTCTACTATCTATATTTTTAAGGGGACAGTAATCGAAATAATCGACCTGGGAAATTTTGATCGATTATAGGTTCTGAGTGTCGATTTCGATTACTTTTTCGATTAATCGTCCCGGCCCTATTAAATAACCTTTTCTGATACTATATAGAAACATGTACAATTCAACACCAATAGCTGCTACATTTAAGAATCAGAAGTATCCCACTGACACATAAGTTTTTTTGAACATTCTGGTGAAATCGGTTCCCATGTTCTTTCAGAGAGAGGGAGAGAAGCTGGACACACATCATTACCCACACTTTGGTGCTCATTCATCACTCGCACTAAAAATCCCAACGTAATAATGAGAATATGCTGATTTAGGAACAATTCTCTGCACTTTAGGGATTCAACTCGAAAAGGATTCTGATTCTGATCTGAATCGAGGAACTCTTTTTTGGTGCTATTGAACTACTTTGAAGAAAAAAAAAACATAACAAATACAAGAGGTTCCCAATAACGGGGATGAACCATTAGGTTCTATATATAATCACTGTCTTCTCTGAGGAGCCCTTGAAGTACTATTGAAAGATATCAATGTACTGTATTGTATTGGTGTTGCTGAAGGGAGAAAACACACTCTTTACATAAAGGGCTCTGAAAAGTACTTAAAAAGTTTCTTTGACTCATAATTCAAGTGTAAGCCATTAGTGTGCTAAAACCAATTTTAAAAGGTTCTTTAGAGCAGTACTTCCCAACTCCAGGCCCTGAACACACACTGCCCAGCAGATCTGAGTGCTTTCACAGCTCCTAACACACCTGATCTAACTCATCAGCTCAGTAACAATCCCTCACTGAGTAGGCGTGTTAAAGTAGGAAAAGCACTCAGCTGTGCAGGGCGGCGTGTCTCCATGACAAGGGCCGTGGAACGGTGCTTTGGAGAGCCATTGTACAGGTTTCCCATCATGCAGAAGAACTTTGTAAAAATGCAAATAACCAAGAAAGCTTTTAAATCGTTCTTTTGTGGAGGAACCCTTTTTAAAGGAGAGCTTTCCCAAGTCTTCGTGGTTTTATTACACAGCAGTAACCTAAATGTGTGCCAACTAATGACCAAACCAGAATATATGCATCAATTTTGGCACTTTTTTAATTATTTATATATATTCTGTGTGATACACGCCTCAAAAACACTAACAAGCCCACTGCACGGGCGCGGGCGCGGGCACATGCAACGGCTCAGGGTTTATTTCTAACTTTTTTGCGCTCCACGCTGTGTAAAAACCACAGACTACAGGGCAGAGTGGAGCTTACCTTGATGAGTTTGCACCTGATCTGAGCAGACACCATGTGGCTGTTCCTCAGGTTGCCCACACGGAACATGAGGCAGAGTTTCCCGTCCCGCTGGGAGATGACCGCGTCCTGGCTGAACATGAGCGTCTCGGCGCGCTTTTTGGGCTGCGACATCTTGATGAACATGCAGCCTATGAGGAAGGCGTCCACGATGGAGCCAAGCAAAGACTGGAAGAGGAAGAGGATGATGCCCTCGGGACACTTCTCTGTGATGTAGCGGTAGCCGTATCCGATGGTGGCCTCGGTCTCGATGAAGAACAGGAAGGCGGAGGGGAAGTTGTACACGTTGGCCACGCAGGGGGTGTAGGACTCGTCGTGGCCGCGACCGAGGTCCCCCCTGATGTAGGCGATCACCCACCACATGGAGGCCATGATGAGCCATGCCACGGTGTAGGTGAGCAGGAAGATGAGCAGGTTCCAGCGCCACTTCAGGTCCACCAGCGTGGTGAAGAGGTCGGACAGGTAGCGGCTGGTCTCCCCGCCCAGGTTTCCGTGCTGCACGTTGCACCGGCCGTTCTTCTCCACGAAGCGCTGCCGTTTCCTCTTGGCGGGCGCCGGGAAAGAGGACCCCCCTCCGGTGTTGACCACCTGGTAGTCGTCGCCAAATTTCCTTCTGATCGCAGACATGTTCGAGCGGGCAGAGCGGGCGCACAAGTACTGCTGAAGTTTACCGCGGGACGCTCCCCTTTACGCACAGCATGGGTCACGCGTCTCGGCTGGGCTCCATGGGATGCTGATCGATTGCGAGCACTTTACGTCTTCCTGGAAGGGTCTCAGAATAGAAATCCATAGATAGTGAAATCTGATGAGAGGTCGGTCCGAGTGGCTTTCCAAACTGTAAGCGCGTCCCCAGATCCAGAACTTCACACCACCATCATCTTCTTGCCCCTCTTTAAAGCCCTCCAGTCTCACGCGTAACTCTAAGATGTAGTAGAAACACTAGCAGCAGGACAAAACTCTTATACTGCATGAATGGGGTTCTCTTCTGGATTCCCATCCATGCAGCCTGGTGGCCCCATTTGGCACTTGGAGACCTTCAGCATGCAGTTAACGACTAACCCACACGCGTCAGCTGCAGCAGTCTTGCTGGTGATGCTTATGTTGAGAAGAGAGGGAGGCTGTGCATGTGCGCCTGCAAACCAATCCGCTATCTTAGTAGCTGATGGGGATTTGGTGGAAGTTGGGCCGAGAACCCGAGATCTAGTGTTGCCATCTGCTGTCCAAAAGGTGCACTCGCCTGGAGAACTGGAGAACTCCACAAAGCGTCCGATGCAAAAGGCGAAATATACATGTTCCGTGTTCAGGGACTTTTCCAATTAGTCCTTTAATGTTTGTCGCTTAAACTTTGATCCTTGTATCTTCTGGGTTTGCCTGAGCACCAACATGAAGTAAAACATCAAACTGAATTTATCATATCACTTAATTCTAAAGTTAAGTGATTTTATTCTTTGCATAAAATATTCAATTGTTTTAAATAAAAATATACTAACTTTATAAAAAAAAACAACCTTGTAACATCCTGCTTATACTAACATAAGTAAAATAAGTACAAAATGGTTACAACTTTGTAGTAAAATGTACTATAAGATACTATTAGATGTTCATGAAAAGTATAGCTGTCTAGAATACCATAATTTTACAAATTCTATGGCATTTTCCCTATTATACTAAATTTAGCTGCATATTTACATTTACATTTGCGGCATTTGGCTGACGCTCTTATCCAGAGCGACGTACATCAGTGCTTAAGAAGTCCACGACTGTTTCTTACCTGAAA
>JBBPDB010129795.1:0-16559 GCA_037974465.1 Brachypetersius altus
CGATTTTTGGCCTGAGCGGTAATCGGCTGATCACTCACACGTAGTGCCAATTTCAAACCGATCTTTTTCTTTTTTTTTTTGGGGGGGTGGTATTTATTTGTTTATGTATTACATTTTATTTCTATAAATTTGTAAAGAAAATTTGTTATGAAAAAAATCTTTATATTAAAGAAAATTAGGTTTTTGTTTGTATTTGCTGTAGAGCTGCCACTATCATGTCACTATTATAACCGTAACCAGTAAACAGGGAAAGTAACTCCCACGTTACATTAAAAAAGTTGAAACCCATTTTTTGTGTCGTTTTCGTCGACTACATGCAGCAGCTGTAATTTTCTGTTATCTGGGGGAAATCGGTATCGGAAAAATCGGTATCGGCTGATCACACTTACCAAAAAATCTGTAATCAGAATCGGCCAAGAAAATTGCAATCGGTGCATCCCTAATTATAATATTATAGTAATGATAGTAATATTTGTGTGATTAGTATATTTCTTCAGCAGTAATTTATTTATTCATCTATAGTATCCACCTCTCTCACCGACCACAGTATTTTGTGTATTTTATAGTGTATTTAGTACAGTACAAAATTACTAAAAACAAAAGGCTTTTATTTTGACTTTATACTATATTTTTGTTCTCTCTTGTCCTCCAGAGTCAATAAAAAGTTTTCCATTTCCTACCAACACCGATGACTATTTAAAATTTAGTAACCCACCCACAACCCACCCCTCCCCATCCGTCTAATGCAATAAGAGCAGGATTTGTTTGTGCTTAATCTAGGAAGGAATTTTTCTGCGGCGGGATTAGGGAACTATTATTTGGCTGGGAATTACTCTGCAGACTGAGCAGCCAAATCAGATGGTGGTGGTTTTTTTCCAGGATCACTGACTGGAACTGGCCCACACTTCCAGACACATGACGTCACTTTACGATGTCTCATCAAGGCTTACGCAGCCAAGTCGAGGCTATATGTCAAACTTCTGATCCCCCTTAGGTTCGGTTATGTCACAACATGCTTTTCTGTGACCCATCAGTTGGGAAAGGTTTCCAGCATGATATTGTGGAACAGTCTAACTCAAAAAGCAAGTATAATTAGTGCTGTTGTGTTGGATTCAGGGCACCATAATGTGTTAATTGAGCTTTCTACCAAATTTCAAGCCAATTTAACATCTAGAGAGACAATCCAGGTAACGACAAACAGCTCAACATGCTTGGAGGAGAACCCTTATACTTTAAAGCATCGTGGTCTTCTGGCCTTGTTGCTCCAAGAGCTAAACTATTCTAGATTCCTCATATTTACATGAAACCCACCCTGATACTATCAACGCCATATTGAGGTGTGAAGTGCATGCAGAACATAGAAGAAAAGCAGAACTCACGCTTCTCGTCATCGGCGTGCACTAAAGATGCTGCTCGTGACAGAACGTCCAAAGGTGTTTCCATTCTTGGTGAAGCCCTGTTTGAAAATGAGAAGCTCTGAAAGGGCCAGGAGGTTGGAAGAGTGGATTTAAAGTTAAAAAGGAGAAGCAGAGACGAAGAAGATGAGAAGATCAAGAAGTAATACAAAATGATGATGAAGAGCAACACAATGATGAACAAAAACAAGAGAAGACCAAGAAGAAAGAGAATGAGAATTAGAAGAAAAAAGAGGAAAGAAAGAACAAGAAGGAGAGGAGGAGAAGAATAAGAAGAGGACAAGAACAAGAAGAAAAAGAGAAGAGGAAGAAGGACAAGCACGTGAAGAAGAAGAGAATAACAAGAAGAGGAGGACAAGAACAAGAAGACAAGGAAGAGGAGTAGAAGAGGAGGAAGAAGAAGGACAAGCAGAACAAGATGAGAAAAATCAACGGCGCTGGACGTCCCAGTAGTAGAACACACGCGTGAGTGTTTTCATGCTGAACTTCTGGAGTTTAAGGTGTAAAATAAAGGTCCTGCCTGCAGACCAACGTGAAGAACCTCCAGCTCGTGCGCGTCCCACTCAACATTCCAGAGATATCTCCGGAGTTTAGTGGACTCTGGAGCAGGAACACTAAAACATATCCCTCGTTTTCGGTT
Source organism: Brachypetersius altus (assembly GCA_037974465.1). Taxonomy (NCBI): domain Eukaryota; kingdom Metazoa; phylum Chordata; class Actinopteri; order Characiformes; family Alestidae; genus Brachypetersius; species Brachypetersius altus. The sequence goes on from JBBPDB010129795.1 coordinate 2,056, forward strand.
CTGCTGCTTAGAAGAACCTGGTCTTCCCACCGAGCAGATATTTCTAGAAGACCTTCTCGGGTCCACCTTAAATCCTGCAGATCCTGCCGTGCCGTTTAAGGTGGAACGTAAAGTTCTACCAGGAGCCCAAACCTCGGTCTGAAGTTCAGCCTGGAGTCAGCAGATCCGGCGAGGAGCTCCAGGGGCTCCAAAAGTTGGTTTTAAAGGGAAGTGCCAGCAGGCGAGCAGGTAAAGTACAGACCCCTCCGGAGCGCCACCCTAGAAGATCCCAGCTCCAGAAGAAGGAGCTCCAGAAGGATCAAGCAAAACCAAAAATAAATAAATAAACTGAAGCAGTGAGGAGAAGCTGAAGTCCACAGAACGTTCTCCAGGAGCTACAGGAGCCGCACGAGCCCAGGGAGGAATGATCGGAATGATGGAATTCTCGAGCAGGTGGGGAGCGAGCGCGCGCCTGATTGGCCGAGGGGCTCCAAATGAGATCAGCATAAATTATGCTAATGAAATAGGTGACGTCACATCCTAGCAACAGGTAGATGACGAAACCTTTTTTTTTTTTTTAACCCAAACGTTTAGTTTACTGCATGTGCATGTTTATTGTAACATAAAATACCATGCAGGTACATTTTTTTCATTTTTCATGTATTTTATAGGTGATGCAACTTTTGAGGTATTTTGTTTTTACTCAAACGTAAAAAATAAAAACAATGTAAAATACTGCATTAAAAATGAATACAAAAAATAAACAACACTATAAATGCTAAATATTACACATGCACATATATAAATATACACACACTAATATACATACATGTATAAAATGTGTGTGAGTATATATATATGTATATATACATATATACCTTAAAGCATGTTTTAGATAATGATTGGCATCTCTTTTTTGTAGAAACAAAATGCAGATGGAATTGTTTATTTTTGTATTTACTTAATCATCACAGTATTTTGCGAAGAGTTTATCCTAACACGCATTTTACGATTTTCCTGATACCTTTGGCATGTTGGCAGTCCACCTCAGTCAAGCCGAATAATAATAATAAAATTTATAAATAAATAATTTTGATTTATATAGTGCCTTTCTCAAATTCAGGGTCACTTTACAAGTAATCAAACTAAAAACTAGGAGACAAAAAGCAATAAATAGTCCAGTGTACAACAAGGACGTTACAGTTTAATGTCCATCGTGGTCCTCTTCAGATCACCTGTAAAAAGTCCTGCACACCGGTGGAAATGCCTCAACCACCTATAAATATCACTCACTCCACCCGGACATGGATCTAATGGAGTTACACTTACGACGATCCGTACCATCATGTGAAATAGCTTTATTGTCTGAACAAAAACCACAGTCAGTGCAGCAGAGTCCATGGTGAGGACTCGGGGAAGTTACGGGCTCCTCCTTCTCCAGCCTTTCCACATTTTCCGCAGCTTTTTCGCACTATATGACACCGATTTCATGGGCCCTGTGGAAGGAGCGAAAGCGAAATAAACTAGTCAGTGAGGAAAAACAAGTTTTATATGATTAAAAAAGTCTCGTCAGGTGTTTTACCGGCTGTAATGATTCCTTTGGCACTTTGCGTTATACTGGAGCTCTTCACTATTGAGTAAATCCCTTTAAAAGAAACACAAAACACACTCATCGGCTGTGTTCTCACACTCTGATAAATACCAGGACAAACAACATTGGGTGGTTTTGTCATTCGGATGCTTTGATTTAGTTGCAACGTTGTGTTATAATGGCAGTGGACAGTTGAACTAGTAAAATAAAAAAATAAAAAATAAACTTTAAAAAAGTACTTTTCCACAACAATAAAAATAAAAACAGTAGTTTTAAGAAACTAAAAATCTATGGTATTACAGAGAAGTACACTACAGTGGTTGTGTTTTCAGTGCCTGAAACACAGACGTTAAATAATTATGCAGATTTTGAGTGTTTATATGGAATGTTGTTGATGGTAAATTTACAGGCTCTGATTTCTTTCCAGTGGAGGTCAATGGAACCGGACGTCTGTAAACACAAAGCCGCTTTATTCACCATCAACCCCCAGTGAAGCTCCACGTGTCTCTCAGTGTTTATATGGATGCTGATGATGTAAAATAGTGAATCTGAACTAAATCTCTTTTCTTTGGGGACTATTTTGCCTCAGGACTCCCTGCATGTATCCCTCCACCATGAATGGGTTCAGCTTTAGGACCAAAATGTTCTCTTATAGAACAACTGGAGTAGAATAACATTCTGTGAGGGAGATTTTAGAGGTTTTCAGGTGTTCAGGTGTCTGGTTCCATTCACCAACATTGGAAAGTTATGACACTGGTAACCGACGCAATAACACTGTTAAGTAACGAAATAACACTGTTTTGGCTCTCAGTATCAGATGCAAACGTGATTCTGTACACGCAGTGTGTGTTATTGTTTTGTAAATCCACCTCTCTTAGCTGGTGTAGAATCTGTAGAAGGTGTTATCTCTTCATCTCTGAACTGGCATTTTCACTTCACTGCATATATTAAACACTACCCTTCAGAAATGCACAGCAGTCAGTAGGAGTCCTACCTTGGAACTGACCAACCGACTTCTTAGCTTCACCTCAACAAAGAAAATGATGTGAGATAAAACTATGACATGAGTTACATGTTTGGGAGCACTTTAAATGATCAGATGCTGGAATAAATGCTTAAGAACACTCAAAATCAACTATTTCTAATAAACTAACCAAATAAAATAACGTGATACAATAAACTAGAGTTGGATTTCCACAGGAAAATACAAAGTATGATTGTTCTGTTGATACAGTAACTGTGGCTGTTGCTAGGTAGTTGCTACGGTATTGCAGGTGGTTGCTAAGGTGTAGCTAGCTTTTTGCTATGATCTTGATAAACTAAAACCAATAAAACAATGAATAAACCAACATGCTTTGTAACGGTGATGAACAAATTAGTGAAGGCCATTACATTTTTAATAATAATAAAAATAAAATTGTATTTAAACTAGAGGCTACAATTACAGCCACTACAGCAACAAATGGTGCACAAGCACAAGCAGCTAGAGCTCAGTGCACTACTGATACATGCATGTGTTTTGAACTGTAGCATCAAATTTCTTAAAATTATGGTTAATTATAAAATGTAACACAGCTTCCGAAGGTCAGTTAGTGTTCAGTTTAGTCTGTTTTGTTATAAGTCTATTTAATCATTACTTAGTCTTTAGTCTTTTAGCCTCTGGTCTGTATGTATTTTTATTCATACTCCTCTAGTTAAGGTGTCTCAGAAAAGATACAGGGTTTCACTTCACTGCACAATGTACAAGCATTACACTTACAATTACATTTACAACAGCATTTGACAGACGCTTTTATCCAGTAACTTGGGGTTAAGGGTCTTGCTCAGGAACCCAGTGGTGGTGCTAACGGTAGGATTTGAGCCCATGACCTCTTAGCCACTAGGTTTGATCTCAGTGTTTTGAAAACACTAAGTACAAACTCTCTCCGCAAATAAGCGAGAAGTGAAAAGGTTGGGCGAGTGTTCAGATGAACCAGTTCCAGGCAAACCGGTCCGGCGAGGCAAGGCGAGGCAATACTCATTACTGAGAACCTTATCTGGTTAAACAGTCATCCACTGTTTGCTCTTTTCTTTTCCAGCTGCCTGCAGACAGGCCCGATTCTGCACTGCACCAGCAGCGGCACATACCCACATTCACAAGTTCAGCACTTCGCCTTCGTAAACAGCCCCCCCGAGGCGGCAAAAACACAGCTGCCCAGCCACGGGCACCTTAACCTTGACGATCAAGTCAGTAGGTCTTGTGATTTATGGCATTTTAACACCTGCACCTGAGTTCAGGTAAGTTTAAAGTCAACAACATTAAAGCTGCCAGTTCACGGAGTGAATTACAATTATATCACAATATAGTATTAAAAAAGGAACTATCCAAACAAAAAGCTTGATAAAATAAATAAAAGCATCAATCAAATCCGAATTGCAATGGTGATACACAAAACAATCATTTTAAATCTTAGTGCCCCACAAAACTGGATTTAAACGAGAGGCTACAATTACAGCTTCTACAGAGACATATGGCGCAAGTAGTTTGATAAATAAAAACAGCATTGCTGTGCAAACAAACAGAAACACAGAAACTATACTAAACCCCAACACTAAAGGTTACAAGCTAAAAGACGATTTTAAATATGTCTTGTTCCCATTTATTCAGATATGATGAAGGCAGCATTTATTAAGACCCTGATTCTAAAGCTGGAGGTTCTTCCTACCAGAGAGTAGGAATAACTCCCCAAAGCCAGAAGAACTGGGCATTTTATGATGAATTTGAATGTAGTGGATATGTGAGGTGACCTTTACCTTGCTGTACTACGAGACCACAGTCTGGGTCCTGGGCCACCTGCAGCAGAATCTCCTCCACGTCCCGGTTCTTGCCAGGTGGATCCACAAGTTGCGTGATCTGCTGCTGCAGGGTCTTTGGCAGCGCCATCAGCTGGATGAACTGGCCTTCTGGACTTTTGTCCACCTGGAGGCAAACGGGGTGAAAATGACTTAAATATGAAGAGGCTACAGGACACATACACCTTTCATGACAAACATTTCTATATAAACAACATGTTTGAGAGTGAAAAGACATCAAAATGGATTGCCATTGCCATTTCCTTTAAAATGATAAAGGAGAATGTTTTTATTTGGAAATTAGGAGAAATATTGTCAGCAATTCTTTAAAACGGAGGCAAAGCTATTCAGTTCAATACTTTTTTTTTTCAATACTTTTCGATCAGGTGATCAGGGGCCGAGGACTGATCATTTAAAGTTTGGAATTTTGTGGGCAAGTCGCCTCAGGAATGCTAAAGACACTAAAGCTCAGGTCAGTTCTGAAATGAAAAGGTGTGTGACTGTTTGATGTGGTTTATTAAGAACATTCAGGCTGTAATCGCTTGTTCTCAGCGCTGAGGTGGAAATCGAGCTTATCTGAGCAGCGGAGCAGAATCATACTTCACAAATTTTTCACGGATACACAGTCTAGTTATATTCTAGATTAAATCTGTAAAATGCAGGGCAGGGAACGCCCAATATGCTAGAAGACCACCGGGAAACAGAGAGCAGTCTTTACATTTCATTATACAAAAAATAAATAAATAAATGAAATTCTATTTGTTTTCCCACAACAGCTGCAGTAACAGCCTCTACTTCTCTGATAATGCACTAGATGTTGGAAAATTGCTGCGAGGATTTGATTGTATGAGAGCATTTGTGAGGTCAGGTACTGATGTTGGAACATTGTTGTGAGGATTTGGTTGTACGAGAGCAGTAGCGAGGTCAGGCACTGATGTCTGAAAATTGCTGTGAGAAAATTGATTGTACGAGAGCATTAGTGAGATCCAGTACTGATATCAGAACATTGCAGTTCCATTAGAGGATGTCATTGCATTCAGCCATGAGAGCAGACTTATGAATCAGTGAGTTTTCCCTTCAGACACACCCATCGCCAAGATTTGTTTTCTTTGTCCTGGTAATGGAAAAGCAGGGCTGAAGCTTTTGTTCCTGCAATACTGGGCAAGTTTAAACACCTCTTGTTCTTAATGTCAGGAAAACTGGAAGCTGTGAAGTCAACAGTCTAAAAAGGACGAGCTAAAACAGTTTAACCTCAGAAAATGTACCAATTTTGTGTCACCAATTTTATTTATGTATATATACATATAAATACACATACATGTATATATACATATACATACATATATTATATATATTTACACAAACTAATTGCACAAAAGTATTGGGATTTGGGTTAGACCAGGGGTCGGCAACCCATGGCTCTTTCATCCTGCAGCCTGCCGGCATACATCCACACAAGCTGCAGCCAGCAGACACAGCAAGGGTCCAGTGGGCTTTGGACCCAGAGCCCGTCGTACAGCGCCAGTCGCAGAATCAGAATCCGAATTGCATTTATTGGCCGAGTATGTGAGCGACACATACAAGAAATTTGATTCTGGTCGAGGGGGTCTCTCAAGCACAACAGTATAGAACAGCAACAATATTTAAAAATGTGTGTGTCCAGTTGCTTACAGCACACACATATGTCTCTTACAGAGCATGCTTGCTGCTCCAATAGGCCAATAGATGCGATTCTTATTCGGATTCTGATGAAATTACTTCAATGGACGCGGTCAGCCGTTCTAGTATTAAGTGTATTTTATTTATTATTTTATTTATTGTTTTATTGTAGTTCGCAATTAGATTATTGTGATCTTGTAACATTAAAATACAATGTTTTGTGTTTTATACACACAATCCTAAATGTTTTCTTTGAATAAATAAAAGTTTACAAGCAACACACTAGCCTATATTTTATATATAGCATCATTTTAGATGCCACTGACATCATTTTGATGTCAAAAGGGATTTGCGGCTCCCTGTGTTTTCTCTTTTGTGGAAACTGTGTCCAAATAGCTCTTTGAGAGTTAAAGGCTGCCGACCCCTGGCCTAGACCAAAATATTTTGAACGCCATGCTTCTACCTTTGTGGACACAGTTTAAGGAGAACCTTTTCTATTCCAGCATGACTGTGTCCCAGTGCACAAAGCGAGCTCCTTAAAGACATGGCTGGATGAGTTAAGGGTGGAAGAGCTTGACTGGGCGCACAGAGCCCTGACCTCAACCCCATCCAGCACCTTTGGGATGAAATCTCACCTCCAGCCTGCCCTGCTGTGGTTTATACACCACCTGTGGACACTCCTGCAGAATGTTGTTATATAAGATACGGAAGTGTTGCATGTTGTCCTTCACAATGTTGGACACTTTGGATTTGTCCTCACCAATCACCATCCTGAAATCCCCTGGGGACATCACACACACACACACACACACACACACACACACACACAAGTAAATGATCCTACGGTACAGTGCTGAACAACTTCAGAAGTATTTACTGTATTATAATATATTTAGGATTGGTTTGTTATCAGTTGTCTATAGGTTTGTATGTTAAAACTATGGACTTCTTTTGATGCAAAAACTAATTTCTTTCTATTCTTTTAATGCAAAAAGCATGTAACCCATTAATGTCTTATCAATCTAGCTCATTTTAATAATTTTGGATTTAAATATTTAAAATAGGAGCTGATGTCCACTCTGATGGCAGAACAGCCACTAGCTAGAAATGCATTCAAAGATATGCTTCACGAGAGCCCCCCGGTGCTGGCGGTGTGGTGTGACAGGGGGTGTCATAGCATGTAGGTGGAACTGAAGACAACTTGAGCAGAAAAATTTGGAATGGAAAAGAAAAGAAATGATGAATATTATCATGGTAACATGATAACACTCACTATACCAGCACCTGTGATGTCTTTGGGTTGATCGGTATTTTCAATATTTTAAAACCATCTAAGCCACAAATATTGTATTTTATATTTTTCATTGTTCGTGTCTCTGTGTGTCGTAGCAAGCAATTTCCTCCGATTTTGATTGTCTGTGTGATAAACATCTCTGACTGAGGTTCTCAGATGTTTCTGTTCCTACACACTGTGCAGAAATCATTAAACCCCTTCAACATTACGAGTAAAGAGCATGAGATACGACAACACCTCACCGGAGTAGGAGAGTCCGGCGATCTGGAGGAAAAGGTCTTCCTCAGAGAAGCTCTCGGGCAGCATGAGGAAGGAGGCCGTCACCGCGCTCTTTAGATTGGACACCAGTGCGGCCCGCAGCTTCCCATTCTCACCCTGCAGCAGAATCCGCACCTCAAAAAAAACACACAAAGAGGAGAAATAAGAGGCAGCTGAAACAGGCCTGTGCTTAGTAGCTGTTTAAAAGTGTGCAAGAACATCAGCTAGAATTTAGATCCCTGAATCAAAGCATTACCTTTTACCATTTATTCATAGTTTTCAGATAAATGACACATAACAGACAACAAACACAACATACATACACTCCCCAGCACCCGGGAAGCAGTGTGTGGGGACGGTACCTTGCACAGGGTACCTTAGAGGTGCTTAGCAGTCTTGGGAATCAAATCCACAACTTCATGATTGCAGGGCGAACACCCTAACCACTAGGCCACCAATCTGTGCAATAGCCTGTTACCCGCAACCACATACGCAACCATTGAGCATCGTAAACTCAAGACGTTGCATGTTAAGACTGTCGTAACCCTATATATTTATATTGAGGGTTTTTTTTCCTACAGATTTTTCAGATTTCATATTTAATATTGTTCTCGTCACTGTGTGTCATTACATAAGCAGTCATTACATCCTCCAGGATCAAGTTTTTTGAGTGTGATTCTGTTATAGAGTCAATAAGTGCCATTAGTAAGCAGGTGCTGCCACCTGTTGGATCCTATTTGCGACTGCATGATCAGTGTGCATCAAAATCTTCTGAAATGTAAACTACTTGGAGATTGAACTGAAGCTGGAAATTTACTGGGGATTGGCTGGAAAGCCTGAAGAAACACTTACTGGTTTGTGCAACCTTCCTGCTATGTAGAGCGTCTTCCAGTGAAGTAAGTCGTTTATCAAGGCGTCTGTGCTGATGACTCCATACTTGATGAGCTGCAAGAACACCAGGTAGGTCAGAAACTGAACACGCACCTCAAAAACACACCTGTGCTCATCATCACTGCTGTTTTTCATGGGTTTAAGTGCTGTGTGGAACCTCATAATGATTTCTGAGTGGATGTGTCCTAAAAAAAAAGAAAAAAAAAGTAATGTACCAACCCTTTCATCCGAGGGCACCAAGGTGTTGAAATACACTCCAGCTCCGTATTCGCTCTGGATGCTGCTGATATGCTTGGGTCCGAGGTATTTCAAGAAAGAGTAGTGTTTCCTGTTTTCTATCAAGTTCATTGTGTGCCAAGTAATGGGGTCGTCCACAGCAAACACAAAGTCCAGCATGTTTTTCTGGAACAAAAAGAAACACCATGAGGGACATTCTCAACGATAAAAGGCTTGACATGGCTTTTAATTATAATACAATGGCAACACAATATCTTACTCGTCATAAACATTTTGTATATTGGTATGTTTATCCAAAAAGTGACAAATAAATGGATAATTTAGGAGAGTCACTACTACACAAGTAGGCTGGTGGTCTAGTGGTTAGGGAGTTGCCCCTGTGATCAGAGGGTTGTGGGTTTGAATCCCTGGACTGCTAGTGTCACCACTGAGGTACCCTTGAGCAGGATACAGCCCCCCCGCACACTGCTCCCCGGGTGACCTCCATTGGCATCAGCTTTTTTATAAAACTTTTTTATAAAACTAAAATCTTTTACACCTGTTGTAATCTATAATTAATGAATTTTCTAAATTCCTTCCTGATTAAGTTGTATAGTGTATTTGCTCCGTTCAAGTTAAACACACCAAGTGAGATCTGTTTACTGTGAAGGTAAATGGAACCAGACGTCTGCCTCTAAAAACTCCACACAGAAAGTTACTCCATCACATGGTTCTGGTGGCGCCATCTGACGCTACCAGAGTTCTGAGAGGCTTTTGGTCCAAAAACCAATTCCATTCATGGAGGAGGGATACACGAAAACTGATTTAATGTTTGTTAGATTTTTTAATTAGGAGGTGTCCCAATACTTTAGTCCATATAGTGTATATTGTATGGCAGTAGGGCTGAGGGGGAGGGTTCAGAATGGTTGCAAAAGGTTATATTTGAACTGTTTGTAGAAATATGCAAATAAGACATGAAAGCAGACAAATTAATAATAATAATAATAATAATAAGTGGTTTCTTACCCCCATCTGCCCCTGGCTGGTCCCAGACTGTTTAAAGACTCCAGAGCCATAAGCAAATGCTAAGCTAATGTCCTGAGGGAACTGGGACAGGATCCTCCTGAAGAAAACACTTGTGTTCTGCAAAGCTGGCAGCGTCATTTTGATGTTTAAGCTATAGATATGACATTATCTGCCTGTGGTGAAGTTAAAAATCCCTTCATTTCTGAAACAAACTCATAACTAACTCCTCCCTGCCCCAGGTGCCCTTAGCTGCTAAGCTAACGCCTCTTACCTCTTAAAGTGTGGAGATACGACATTTAATATAAACTAGGACCCCACCTGCGATGTTAAGAGATTCAAGGCTTAATATCAAGAAACTCAAGTTTCTTTTATTCGCCTTTATTTCTTCATTATTTACAAAAGTTTAGATAGGTAGCAGCTAGCCTGAATCAGTTCAGCACTGCTGTGACTCTCAGTGAGGAGAGCAGGAGCGCCACCTATGGTTTGGAGGGAATCATAACGACACAGCAGTTAATAGTTTAGCTTTCGTTTAAGATCGGAGAATACAATCCTGGATTAATCCCACAAATGGGAAATTTGAATTGCTACGGCAAAAAGTGGATAGTACAAAGGTAAGAGCAGCAAAACAATAGATTACAAGCTATACAACAAAATGCTATCAAATAAAAGGTACATTTTACTACTAATACAGACATTAATAGAGACATTTAGGTGTATGCGAGTATATGTGTATACATACAACCTGTATGTGTATGTATGCTGTACATAATGGGAATAAAGTTCTCTGTAACATTAACAGTCAACATGACAATTAAACTAAACAAAACATAGGCCAATATCTTGAATTTTCCCAGAAAGTGGGAACAGCTTAAGCCGTGGCGCCACTCAGCATCCTCTGGACTGGACAGTAATCCCTCAGTTTTACGGTTCAGCATTCGCAGATGCAGTCTAACGCGGATTTTCTGAACTATATTATCGCCACCAGACCACACCGTAAAAGATAGCTGGCCTCACAGTGTCATTAAAGGTCTTCAGAAGCCTCTGTCTCCAAAAGACCTGAGCCTCCGCAGTAGGTACAGCCTGCTCTGCCCTTTTTTTAGAGAGCATTTGAGTTGTCTGTACCGTCCAGTTTATTGTTTAGATGAACACCAATGTAATCTTTTTAATATCACTTTATTTCTCTAATGCAATAATCAAACGCGCACACACACACACACACACGCACACACACACACACACACATAGATATATATATATATATATATATATATATATGTATATAAAACACATTTCACAAACACATTTCATGTTTCTTTTATTCTGTATTACTAAACAGATAGTAGATAGACATGTTCCCCTTTGTTTCGTTGTAGTAAGGTCAGTTTTGTTTGGTTACGTTTTGTTAAATGTCTTTGTTTTGAGTTAGTTTTGCTTCTTTTGACCTCTTTTGTAGGCAGAGATGTTAGTAGTTTTTGTCTTTTTGTAAGATTGATATTTTTTAGGTAATAAAACCCTCCCTTTTGAGATGAAAATTCTTGTGTCCTCGTGCCACACTGTTTGGTTCTGTCCATGCGGAGGCGTCTGACGAATCTCTGAGCTTCTCTTTCATCAGGAGAGGAACAGAGATGATGGAAGTGCAGTTTGTTTCTCTGTTGTGGCTTGTTAAGTAGATCTTTGCAGGCTTCTCTCTTACCTTCCTTATCTCCAGTCTGACAGGAGTCCTGCGTGGAGCGACTGTCCCCAGACGATTAGCTGTGCTTCAATGAACTTTCAACTTGCTTATTATTGAACCAGCTGTGACTTTTAGAACATTGATATGTGTGCTCCACACACACACACACCCACACACACACCTAACCTAATGTTCTCTGGAGCTCTGGATGTTGTCTTGTCTTGTCTTTTCTCGTTTTGTTGTATTGTTGCTCGTGTTATTTTTCTCTTTGTCCTGTTTGCACTTGTGGTCTTGTGTTCTGTTCTTGTGTTGCACCACAGTCCTGGAAGAACGCGGTTCCGTTTTTACTGTGTACTACGTATATAAGGTAGATATGACAATAAAAACCTACATGACTATTCAGTTGCATTCTCATGCGTGATTATAGAGATCAAATCAGAAATATGAGGGAAAATTTTAACATTTAAAGAAAAAAGTTAACATTTTTACACCCAAGCTGCTCCTTCATGAATGGCTTTTTTAGGTCCTGAAGTTTCAGATTTTCAGGCCTGCAGGACATGAAGAAGACACTCAGAGCTGTTTGTTCCAGTTTGCTTTATTATTTTTGCACATAAGGCTGCAGACAAATTTGTTCCCATGACTGCAACATATTCTTCCCCGTTCAGGAGTGTCCTGAGGGTTGAAGTGAGTGAGACGATTCCGCTGTCTAACCTAAATCACAGTTTACACGAGTTGCTGTACTGAGGAACTAAAACGGTATAAACATCACAAATCGACCTCAGAAGCTGCTGCTGGGGTGTGGAGATGCGGGGAGGTGTGGTGTGGCAGTATGTTCTTCAGATATGTAGTGGAAATGGTGGAAATAAAGCAACGACTTTTAGCATAAATTTGAAAACAAAAGCATGGCGGTGGAAGTTTTAATAAATAAAGGCCACAGTTGGTGTATAAAAGATGACTCGGTTGGTTTGATTTGGTATAAAGTCATCATTTCTGGCCAGTTGTGAACGGTGTATCTTAGGCCTGGCTTTACACGGCAGAAAATGAGGCGAAAGTCAAATTTCCAGTGTGTAGCACATCACAGCGTCCTCACGAATGCGGTGTTATTTACATACTTGCAGCATTTTTGTCTCCATCGAATCATTTTCGGTCATTCTTGTAGTTCGTATCTATATTTCTGTATGTCTTTAATCTTTCTAGGGTTCTGGGTCTTTAATATGTCTTATACATGCATAGCCTTTGAAAATGGTGTATTTTTAAATTATACAAATTTTCACAGAAAAGTCTAGCTACAGCTACCGCATTTTCAGAGAAAATGTCAAAACTAGTTACAGTTCTAAACGACTTACGAAGACGTCTGAACACTGGTGAGGCAGCCATCGTTTGAGGTCCTTGGTGGGATAACGGGCAAAAACAAAAAAACGTCTTTCAGTAATTTCAGTTGAAATGCCGCGGTTTGAATTGATCACGTGACCCGTTATCTGTATTTTTGATTGGCCGCTGAGCTTTGAGCTGTTTTGTGAAGTTGTATTTTTTAGTTTTACTCAAATTTCAAGCAATTAGGTTCCATCGCGTAAAGCCAGCCTGGCATTAGATTTGATCTCAAGGGTCTGCGGCGGTGCTGGGTGGTCTGTGTAAGTGCTGTGAGCATGTTTGCATGTTAAGGCTGAGTAGGCTGCGTTGTTAGCACCATTGCGTAGTGACATTCACTGATTGAAACGGTCAATGATCGACATTGTGTCGTGCCGCCCCCCATTCAGGACCACAGTGGTGAGAAAATAAATGTACGTTTTTCACTAACAGGGAGTATTAGACAAGCATAAGCAGCCTAAAATGGTTGTGTTATCGGTATTTTTGTGTTGTCTCTTGCTACTTCTTTGTTCTTCTTGAATGCTCTAGCCTGGAACTAGCCCTCGTCAGCAACCTGCTCTAATCATCACGCTGATCCCGGGCGGGTTCTTTCTCCTTCCGAGACTCCTTCACCACCTGAGGAGAACACAGGACTGTCGGTGAAGGTATAGAGGATGAATCCTGGCTTATAATAATAACGTTTTTAATAATAAAAACTAAAAACAACATGTAGAGATTTTTGGTGACATTTTTCAACAGCTGAAATAAAAACACTTCAGTCTTTTAAAATGGTAAAATTTTCCCTCAGAATTAAACCAATAAAACCTGAAATCAGCCTGATATATGTAAATGAGCTCTGTTCCCTGTATTTTGCCCTGCCTTGTTCAAAGAGCAGCCTGTGCTGAAACATAGACGTTCAGAGGGGAAAATGTTAATGCTTTGGGGGTTTTTTTTGTGGTATCCCAAAAAGGTGACTTTAAAACAGGCTGTTTTTGAAGTGTAGCTTCCATACAGGGACTGTGTGGATTAGGGAGTGAACGGTTTGTGGTTTAGAACTAACAGTGTTTATATTCTGCATCAAAAAATCAAAGAATAAATGCTTTTCTGTGATATGGGCCCTTTAAGACTCTTTAGTACCTACTACAGATTATTCGCTATTTATTATGACAGTAAAGTGTAAGTTATGTGGTTATGAGTGTGAGCATCCACATGTTTAAAAGGAACATCTGAGGAGACCTCTAACCTCTCCATCACGGGTCTCAACGGTTTTGATCACAACCTTCTTGCCATGTCCAACATCAGCAGGCTGGTCAACTTCTGAAACAACCAACAGATCAGTTTATAATGTTAAACAGGTATATCACACTATCTTGAGATATCACTTAGGCCTTGTTTTCACGGTCGTCTGAATCTGGCGTTTTTGCTGGTGTTGGTGTCAGGTGAGTGCGGACAATTAACGCAGAAAACGTCTGTCCTGTGTCAGGAGGACCTTCGTTCTGGAGGACCGAATATATCCCATGATTCTTAATCCATGAATATGTCTCATGAATATAAAACATCACAGTCATCAGCCTTTCCTGTACCCATGTCACACATCAGGTCCACATCCACCCACCTCCACCTTCCTCTTCACACACCAGATCCACATTCTACAACCTCCACCTTCCTCTCCACACACCAGATCCACACTCTACCACCTCCACCTTACTCTTCACACACCAGACCCACCCTCTACCACC
>JBBPDB010129854.1:0-16552 GCA_037974465.1 Brachypetersius altus
GCCCTCCATATCTATCTGACCTCCTTCATACTGCCACTCCCTCTCGTACCCTCAGATCATCCTCCTCCATCCACTTAACTGTCCCTTCTGCCTATCTTACAACTATGGGGAGCAGAGCTTTCAGCTGCTCTGCCCCCCGGCTCTGGAACTCACTACCACCCGACCTCAGAAACATCAATTCACTATTAGACTTTAAATCCACACTTAAAACCCATCTGTTCAAGAGTGCTTTCTCGCTCTGATTCTTATTTATTCTTTTCTTGTCTGTAATTATTATTATAATTTTTTTTTCTTTACGGTTTGTAGCACTTGTTTTATTGTACGGTGTCCTTGTGTGCCAGAAAGGCGCCTTTAAATAAAATGTATTATTATTATTATTAACATTAGGCTAACTGTAATGCTAATGTTAATGCTAACGTTCAGTCAACAACACTGGCGTAACCATAGCGACCACTAATCAGTAACCTCCAATATGTACACGCCATGATTTAGTATCGGTTCAGTGTGCTTGGAACCTCAGCCAAAGTGGTTAGTTTCACTAGCAGTTTTGTTATCAGAACCCATGTCCTTCTGATCGCAGGGCGAAAGCCTTAACCACTAGGCCACCAGCACCAGTAACTGTTATGACCAACACTAATTGGAATAAACCTCTGGGCAGGGCTGGACTGGCCATCTGGCATGGATACATTTGGGCTGGGATAAATTTGGGCTGGTGCGGAATCCCGTCAGCCCCCCACCCCAGCACAAACGCGCGAACAGTAGCCCGCTCTCGGCTCAAAATGCCCGGCCCGGTTTTTTGTCCCAATCCAGCCCTGGGTCGTTCCATACCAACTCGCACAAACTGTTCATGTCAGGGAATTCAGGTAAAAACTGCTGTGAAATTCATGGGACAAAATCCTATAGTTGTATCCCAATAACCTATTTTAAAAAAAATTCTTGAAATGTTGCTCTCATTTTTGCAACTGTCAATTAATATAGACTTTCTTGTGATCTTCTTCTACCTATGAGCAAATTTTGACATCATAGCATGTGAAAAGTATAACACGGGAGCCATGTTAAATATTTGAGAACATATAATTTTTAACATGCATTGAATATTAACACTATCGTAAAGCTCCCATAATTAGCAGATACAATTTAACCAAGGATCTTAAAATGTATTTTAAAAGAATTTAGAGTGGAGCTGTAGGATTTTGCAAGATTCCATGTTTTCACCTGATTTTTTCAGTTTACACATAAACTGGGAGGTCTAAGCTAGTTGTCACAGAATTACCCCTTTAGGAATGGTTTCTATAGTTTGATTCCAGTGTATGTACACGTATGTGTCATGTATCCTTATGTGAAGCTTTATTATATTATAAATTTAATTTGAAGAAAAGGTGTAAGGAATTGTGTAATTAATTATTGACTGACCTAAGTAGATTAAAATAGTACAGGAAAAACAGGAAGAGCTCAAAAGGTTAATTAAATTGTGGCTGATTGTTCAGCTTTCCCTGGTACTAAAACACTAAAACCTCCCTCGGGGTGTTTAAGGGCTTCAAAGATATCTGGAAAATTGTGGGGTCATGGGGGTCACCCCCCTGTTTTCACTTATTATAGGTTAACATGCTATCTCGCAGTTATGGAACGTTGTTTTAATGGTTTCTTCTTTCTTTTCTCCTCTAATGGTGAGATTGCTCTGGTGTCCTACAGTGTGATGAAGGAAGAACATGTCAGTTTCTTTTGTGTCTGGCTGAGTTACAACAACTTCACTGTGAAACTCACAAGGATAAATGGCCCAGTCCTTACAGGATCCAGCCAAGTGTGCTTTCCTTAATTAGGAACTGGAGCTGGATGTACATCTTAGATTTAATACTAACATAATGGGGACCAATCATTTGATCAACAACTGGAGACCAGCATAAAGAGAAAACGTGTCACTATAGGACTTCTGAAGGCTCTTGATATGTGACTGTATGAGTCATTACACCCAGCAACAAAAATTTGTTTCATTACATTCTGTAGTGTTTCTTCTCGGCGCGATTTTGGTGGTAACGTTTATTTTCATGCAGCTTCAAGGGTTTAGTTGGAAATGTCATTTTTAGAAAAACTCGGCTGACGCTCTTTTGTTCTACTAATAACTTTTTGCAGATTAATCAGTTGTTTGTTTGTTGTACATGTAGATAACAGGAGTGCAGACTCTCACGCATTGTGCGTGAGACACGCGAGGGATGGGACCTCAGTGCTGCCATCTTGGGATTCAAACCCACAACTTTCTGATCGCAGGGGCAATGCCCGGGGCTGATGAACTGGATTTACTTTGACATCATATGCATTCATGTGGATGTTACTTTGACACAAACCCTCGACCGAAACATTGTTGCAAACCAAGTTCAATCATTTGTGTGTTCCCTAATGCACTATGAATCCAAACTCGTTAATTTTACGCATTAAAATGACCTTAGGTTTGACCTTAATTTCCCATACAGGGTATAAGTGCACAGATGAAGGCTGATTAAAGGGGTAAAACTACTGAATACTGAATTTCCCCATTACTTTTTCAAGTTTGCCCCTTAAATGCTAGAACCTCCCGAATAAACGCTGTAAATTTAAGATTAAGGGTTTCACACTAATTTTGATGTAAAATGAAGCGGTCGGTTTCACAAATTAACGGCCACTCAATTAAAATGAAGGGGTTTGGTGTATTTTCAGGGTCAGGTCAAGTTAAGCACATTTTGAAGTACATTGTGTTTCGTAGTGAATGGCAGTGGCCTCAGCTACAAGAGAGGTGTTTCTGATAAAGTGGCCAGTACGCCTTAATTCTTTTCAAGCTGGACTCAAACTGGGTTTTATTTTCATGCCACTGTGTTAAATTCTGCAGATGAACAGTAAATGTGTACTAAAAGTGTGTTCTCTGTAGACAATGCTTATTTACACTGACACTTTTTCATCCAGGGGCGCTCAAACTTTTGCCTGCTTCTGTATTTCAGCAGCTAAAAAAGAAAGAAAGAGCTCGAATGTTCAAATTTTGTAGCCTTATTAGGACTGAAGTGTGAAGACAAAACTCTATTGCTTCTTGTGTTTTGGTTGGTTAGATTAGTGGCCTTCTAATACATGCACATGTCCTCTAACGCAAGGCCAGACTCCCAGGTTAAGCTTGTAGCTCTGAAATAAAGTGCTGAAAAGAATCCGAAACCAGGTAAAAATGGAGTTTCCTCCGTGCTACTTCCCATCAGAGGTATGTAGAGGTGGCTCCATTTGGTCGGTCACATTCTGTCTGTTAGAAGTGTTGGAGTGAAAATTGACTCTGCAGGGGTTGAGGCAGCAGGAGGCTGCTGCTCTTCCAGCGTGTTCCAGCTTTTTTCTCTCACGTTTAAAGACTTCTGACACTTTTAGCACTCGCTTCCACCCCTCAAAGCCACCCGGCACACCTCTTAAGCTTCTAAGCTTTTTTCCTCTTTCAACACAGAGGTGGAATATTGAATGAAGTTAGAATGCACCTCAGACCCACTGGCCAGCTCCAGCTTTTAGCCGGACTGTTGAATAGTGCACTTTGCTTCCCAGGGAATATACAGCGACGTGACCAACTTTGCTGATTTTGTTCCAGTTACGTTCAGGACAGATTAGTGAGCAGATGGACAGTCGGTTTTTAAAGTTGATGTGTTTGTAAAGCGTAAATTTGTGATAGCTAGAGGCGGGACCACAGGGGGGCTACCCTTGAAATCCGATTGGCCACCCTGCCGGGCCACCCCCAGCAGAGCTGTCAATCAGTTTTGCCTCTTGTCTGTCTCTATGGCCGGGATGTTGAGGACCCGTAAACATGAGCTGCAAAGGTGTAAGGAATTCAGAGAAAGGCACAATGCAGGACCGAACTATCCAGTATGCTGGATTTCACAACTTTCCTTGAACCGTACAGAGAGGTTTTTCATCAGCTTTATTGTTGTGTAGGACAGCTATAGCCGTACTTGTGAGTAGCGCCAGTTGCGAACGCAGCTTCTCAGCAGCTGCGAACCACAATGAATGATTGCAGGCTTAGTAATGAGAGGAGAAGGGCAAGGTCACTGAAGGTAAAAGGTTTTCGTTGAACGCTTTGTGAAACTACACAAAAACAGACGTGTACAGGTGTCATAATCCTTGATCCTTTGTGAATAAGATACAGAAAATGTATAGGAACTCTGCTTGTATTCAGGGTGCCTCAGATTGTGTGTCCACTGCATAAGTCTTACATGCTAAACAAAAATAAGTGTATTATTTAGGTTAAATAAATAATTTTGATATTCAAACCTTGGGCTACTGTTCATAACAATCTAAGGGCTGCAGGGCAGTGTGCCTCGCTTCTACAGTTCGTACCCCTGCCTGCCAGCCCCCACCCCCACCCAGCCCTGGCTAGAACATCTCCAAAACTGCAGGTCTTGTGGAGTGTATCCTGGCATACAGTGGTCAGTATCTACCAAAGGTGGTCTGAGGAATGACAGCTACAGAACCAGCGACAGGGTCATGGGTTTATCTGGCTTATTGATGAATGTTTTGCCCGAAGGCTATCCTGTCTGGTCCAATCGCACAGAAGAGCTACTGAAGCACACACTGCTGAAAACATTCATGCAGAAAAGTATCAGAACACACAATGTGTCACAGTTTGCAGTGTATAAGACTGCAGACCATTCAGAGTAACCATGCCACTGCCCCACCCAGCTGGAAGTGACTACAATGGGCATGCAGGCATCAGAACGGGACCATGGAGCAATGGAAGGAGGGGGCATCGCCTGATGAATAACATTTCCTTCTGTGTGTGTGTGTGTGTGTGTGTGTGTGTGTGTGTGTTGTGGAGGAGTTGGCACTAGTGTGACATGTTCTGCTGGAAAACTGTGGATCCTGCATTGTTGCTACAGACCAAGTACATCCTTTAATGATGGCGGTATAATGTCAGTTGCCTCCATCAGCAGGATAATGTGGAACATGACGAAGGCTTTGACTTCCTCAGATCTCATTCTAATCGAGCACCTGTGGGGTGTGTCTGATTCACGGAGGCTATGATATGTATGTGTATCTGTATTTGTGTGTGTGTGTGTGTATGTGTATCTGTATGTGTGTGTGTGTGTGTGTGTGTGTGTGTGTTTTTAGTCCCTGCTCCAAAACTTTACATACTGTCCTGGATGTAGAGAGCAGCTGGCATTTTAAATAAAAATATCAGTGACAGTGACATTGTGGCAACATCCGGAACTTCGTGGGAACATTTTTGGAAAGCCGCTAGGATTTAATCTGTCAAATTAGTTTGACCGTGTGTCCGGAGTGAGAGCATGACAACCTTAATTCAGCCCCAAGCACAGACAACACACTGGCAATTACTGGGTAAATAAGGCGAAAGAAGAAAAAGCACCAATCATAGTGAAACCGAGTCGAGTGTGGAGCAGATAATAAGAGACCAAGGGGGAGAGAGATAGAGAGAGAGAGAGAGAGAGAGAGAGAGAGAGAGAGAGAGAGAGAGGGGTTGTGTGCTGACAGCGTGTGACAGATCGCCTGTGCTGCTCTGAGACTCCGAGTCTAGTTTGACATGACTAATTGCAGTGCATTAGCTGAAACTGCTCCAGTGGGCACTGCCAGGCTCTGCTGGGAAACCTCTTAAAGGGGGTCGTGAAGGCAACCTTTGCACGGTTTCCTTGATGTAATGTTTTTGTGTTTGTAAACCGCCAGTGTTTGCTTTTATAACAGATTCTGGAAGTGCTTATCCTCATCAGTTCAGGCCTGGTTTGTTTGCCCATAAAATAAAACTGTGAACTGGAGTGGATCGAACGCTCCGTTTATTTGCTCGTTGCTTTTCTCTCTGAGCTGCTTGTGCTAATAGTTTTGTTGAAGAAGTTGTTTTTAGAAACCAGTGTCAGAATCATATAAATGTCCCATACGTACACTCCACTACACACAAATGCTGGTCCAGCAGATTGGCTAAAGAATTCCCTCCCTAAGAAATGCCCCCCATATACTATGTAGCACAAAAAGGATGATGAGGCACAAACCACTGTTAGGGGAAATAAACTGGAACAGCAGTCTATTTAGCTTTTATTGCACATAAAAAATCGTCCAAAGGAGCCTCTTGGCCCTCTTTAAAGGCAACACACTTCCTATCTGCTGTAAGAAGCCTGACAGTGAATCAATGTATCATCTGTTACGCAAAGCAGAATTTATATGTTGTCATTTCTGGACACTTAAAGGTAAGGATGCCAGAAAGGGTTCTGGAAAAGGGATGCCATCAAAGAACATTTTTGCATCCCTTAGGAATGGATATATGAACCCTTACAGATTCTGTGAAGGTCTTTTGAGACGATTCCACTCAGACATCTCATTTCCAAAATGGTTCTTTAGGGAGCTAAATGTTTCTCCCATGATATCTCTCAAAAAACTTGCTGTAGCACCTTTTTTTTGGGGGGGGGGGGGCGTGGATTCTAAATCCTCAGTGAGGTCTGCAGTTCTATAAACATTCATCCAGGTTCCTTTGTTATTTTCTGATGAGTTGAGGAATTTTGGGCTGACCACAACTTGGAAGATTGATCAAGGTTTCCTTTCTTGGAGATAATTGCTCTCATTCTTATTCACTGGAGCCCCAGAGCCTCAGAGATGGAGCGAGTCAAAAATGCTGTCACTGTGATGTGAAAGATGTAATAGTAGGCATTTGGTCGGAGTTGCTGTTTAGCTTATTAAAATGAGGGTGCAGTTACATTTGCACATGGTTGATACGGGTGATGCACAACACATTTAAATAATAAAACCATGTATAAAATGTTTCCTCACGTTCTCCTTGTCTTCTATTACATTTCATCTGAAGACATAAGCTTTTTTAGGGAACTGTAATGAGTAAAAAAATAATAAATCTGATTTAATTCTGCCTTAACTTAAGGATGCTTTGACACAATGTCTCTGGTGTGGAGTGTGTGCAGTAGAAGTTTTCTGCACAAGTTGTGTAAACACAATGAGCGTGACTCACTGAAGGGCAGCAGGTGTCAGGCAGACGATATGAGCGAAGAAGGTGATACACACAAGGCAGTAGTGCTGGGTGAACGGCCTAAGGTTAGCTGCTAAGTGAACCAGCTGAGGTGAAATGAGCTGTTCTGTCATTGTCCATACAGAAGACAAATGGACATGAGACTTTGTATCACTCACAGGGGCAGCTTATAGAAACTGGGTCTAAGTGGATACAAGTCATCTTTCATAGACAAAAAAGCATGAAAATATAGTTTAATCACATTATTTCAATTTCTGTTAACAAATACATATTAGGGCTGATTTATAACTAGCCCAAACTGGTGGTGGGTCTTTCTTAATTGACATATATTTTTATTTACACATTATTTGGTTACCAGTTGGAGGTGGCAAAAATGTATGTGAAATCGGCATTTCTTATGTCCCCTGGCAGCCACCGTAGTTTGGTCCCACCCCTCTTTTAGCATGCTAGTGGTTACTGGGCCATGTGCTTTATTGCTGGAGGCTATAAGAACCGATTAACTCTAGGGTACACAGGGTCCCTGGCTCACTCTGGCACTGGCAGGCTGGGTGTTGACCTGTGCTTTCACTGGGGGAAGGTATTCTATGCTGTAGCCTACCAGTGTCATGGGTAGAATGCGAGTTGACATTTCTGGCCGAGGACACAGACCTTACATTGCGCTTTGAAAAAGCGAGAGACTGGGGAGCACTTGAACCACCATCTGTGTCTGAGCTACACGAAGTCATCTAGGCAGGGATTGTGATGCCAGGGACCCTCGTTGTACCTGCTTAAGCCGGAGACCTGCTGAAGATTTGCCACTGCTGCTTTGCCATTTATAGATTTTTGTATCATGTAATTCCAGCCAGCCTTCTTGCCTTGGTGTATGTGGGGTTTGTTTATCTTGTATGTCCTTGTTTTTGTTATCTTATGTTTAAATCTCAGCCAACATTTGAATCTGTTTTGATGGGTCTGTTTTCATAAACCACTTTAGGGGCAGAAGTGCTGATTTAGATCTTTTCTGTGTGTGTGGCAGCAACCATCATAAATACAGACGGACCGGATCCAAGTTCAGTCGTCTCCAGCCCTGATGTCTGACTGTAGTGGTGCAGTTCAGTTCATTTTTAGAACTCCGTATATCATACTGAGTCCTGCCCAGTGCTCCACCTTAAAGAAGAGTAGGATATGGTTTGAGTAGATTAAGAGAAGTTTAATGAAGAGTCTCTTTGCAGTGTTTGATGTTCCCCATATCTCTGCCGAAGTGCTGGCCTAAGCATGAGGCTGTCTGGTTCTAAAAGCAGGCTAGTTTAACCTTATTCCCTCAGTATGCCAGGAAATAAGGTGACTGATTCTGGCCTCATGTCCCATTACACAGGATGAGACCCAGGGCAAACACTGATTAACATCTGGACCTATCAGATTACTTCATTTCAGGGTGCAGCTATAGGTCGAAATACCAGCTACAGGTATTTCTATTTGAAACATTTCTCCTTGGCTGGCCTCTTGAACTATGTCAATGTTAGGGTAAGGTCACCTTATCTCTTCCCTGTCTTTTGTTCCTGTTCCCATCCATCGGTATATAGAGATTAAAAAAGTAATGCTCCCTGTGCAGTCATCAGTTTTTGAGATAATGCTATCAGTGTGTTTCAGTTCATGCTAAGGTCAGTCATGGCTTCTTTCTGATGGACTTAAAGTAAATTGATGAAAGAGTCACGTAACTGTTTAAACCAAAGTTTTGAGATGGATGTGAGGGTCCTCAGCAGTATTATTTATGGAGATCACGGGTTTGAGTGGTTTGCTTGTCTATTTTAAGTATTTGTGTCCACATGTACACTTCTAGTCAATACAAATGAATATTATAATCATATAATTTGATTAGTTGTGACTAGCTATCAGATTCAAGGTCATAATGGGTGGACGACACTTGCCAAAAAAACAACATTCATTTCAGGCCCCAGCACTCAGCTAATGACATGGTAGGTTGTTTTGCTCTACAACAGCGCTGCCCAAGCCAAAGCGCAAGATTTGTGGTGTGTAACTTGTTAGCATAATGTTATGCACAGATCAGCCACTGCACTGCAACCACTGACAGGTGAAGTGAAGATTATTGATTTTCTCATTACTGTGGCACCTGTTAAGGGGTGTATTAGGTAGTAAGTGAACAGTCACTTTAAGTTGATGTGTACAGAACTGCGAAGGCTAGATGACCCGGGCGAGTCAGAGAATTTCCAGAATGGCAGGTCTTGTGGGGGTTAAAGGTATGCAGTGGTTAGTACCTACCAAAAGTGGTCATGGAGGTCCCTCCTCACCGCCTTTAGGAGTTGAAGTAGCCGCTGCTAACGTTTTGGTGCAGATAACACAGCACATCGACCTAGGTCCATGCCTCGACAGGTCAGGGTACCTACACGGTATTAGACAGATGGTTCTGAACTGTATTCTATAATACTGTAGTGGTTTCATTACATATGAGGCACGCTGCTTTTGCGCCTAATCAGCAACTTTCACATCATATTAGCTTGTATCTGCTACTAATTATGCAAACCTATGAATACGTTTTGGCACTTCAAGTAAAGTAATGCTTTGTTAACTGGAAAGAAGATCAATACAACACATTAATACTGTATGAAACAAACTGTAATATAACACTACTTTAATGCAGTGATCCCAAACCTTTATTTGGTCACGGACCGGTTTTATATCAGAAACTATTTTCTCGGACCGGCCTTTAAGGAGCGGCAGATAAATATACCTATTTATACAAATAATTTATACACATAAAAATGGGGATATTTTAAAAATATAATTATGGGGTATCTTGAAAATACAATAATAAGCGTAAATCCAGTGTGTACTGGATTATTAACAGCATTTTCATAACAACATGTTTGTTTTTTTTTCTGTGCAGGTTTCGGTCCGCGGCTCGGGAGTTGGGGACCACTGCCTTAATGCACAATCACGATTTATAAACTGAATTTAACATCTTGAAACATCTGGAAAATGCAAAAAATGTGGCGGGTGGTGTCTTGAGCTAATTCAACTCATAAATCGGATGTAGACAATTCCAGAGCATTAAAAATGATTATGTCCTTCAAACCTCTCGGGGCATTGTGCTTATACTCAACTGTCTCGGAACCATCTTCTGAAGCTCTGAAAATGAGTTACGAGGCAGGAGAACATAGAAAATACTTTCTTCTTGTAAGGTAAAAGGTAAAACTTAGCAAAATATGAATGGGTTTGCATGTCACAAGCTCTCTGATTGGTTACAGAGGCATAGCATCCTTATATATTAGTCTGTAATCTTAGAAAGGGTTTATAAGAAATAAAAATAACAGGCTAAGAAACCGAGGCTTTCTAATCAGTCAAAGCTTTTTACATGCAAACCCTTAACTAATTTGCATTGTTTTATCTTCTTAAACAAGCAAACGAGTTAAATGCAGATGCTAAATAGAGATGCTAAGTAAATGGAATAACTAATATTGAAAGGATACGCGACTACAACTGGAAATGAAAAAAAGTTCTTTCACACAAAAAGATAAAATCCTGAGTATCTCAGAGCTCATCAGGCTAGAAGAGCTTAGTGTCGAAGCCAGTTCTGAGCCACTTCACTACGTCAAATAGACAAACCGGGACAATTCAGCACTGTAATCTCCCCAGGAGTGGCTGTCCAACAAATATTACTCCAAGAGGAAGATATAGAATATTTTGAGAAATTATAAAGAACCCAAGGCTTATAACCAAAGATCTACGGATCCCTCTTTTCCTGGTAATAGGATTATGGGCCGGTTTCCCAGACAGGGATTAAGCCTAGTCTTGGACTACCCTTTCCTTTTCAATGGAAAATCTCTGTTCCCAGCACTACATAATCAATGACTAGGCTTAATCCCTGTCTGGGAAGCCGGCCCTATATGTGTTTGTGAACAGATTAGACCATGTTCTAGCTTGTTCACAAACACTTAATATTCCCAATCATTTAATAGAAAACTTATTAAATGATTACTTGCTGCATTAGATTCTCTTTTTCAATTATTATGGGTCTGAAGAGGATATGACCACACTGAAATTCAGATTAATGTGAAAATAAAAAGAATTCAAAAGGGTTCACTTCCAAACATTCTTTGTATACCAACAATATGTAAATCAATTATAACTCAATTAAATATTAACATTGCAGTCATGCAGTTACCACTATACTTATTTACAGGGCTGTAGAACTCAAGTCCAGATTTGGGTTTGGATGTTTCTGACTTGCCTTGAACCCAGCCATTGGTCTCCTCTCAGTCCCCTTGACACATTTCCTCTTGACAGCTAACCATGCCAACATCATTGCTGCCACGACGCATAAAAAAATGAATCCATAAAATTAAAACACCCGCAACAAAACAAAACAGCTGTAACAGTGAACAGACTCATTGATTTAAGGAGCATGTTCAAAATTGGGGCACTTATTTCAAATTGAGAATGGTCTAGAATGGCCATTTACACTGGCCACCTGTTAACCGGTCACATGCCTGCCAAAACTCGACTCGCTGCACTCATAATTTTCATTTCGACTAGAGCCACGATGTCGGGTCGAGTGAATCAAGTGAGATAGCTCTTTTTAAAGTGGATAACAGGGCCTTATTTGATTCTCCAGTGCTGTTATCCCATACCTGTTTTTGATACACTGTTTCTCTTGGACTCTGTCTTGTGTTGGACTTAAACTTCCTTGGGGTCAGTCTTGACATTGAACCTCTCCGTAGGACAGGCCTAGATGCCTTCAGTGATAATTCTGCAGAACTGTCGCCTGGACGGACCTTAGTTTGGCACAGTTTAGCCACATTTACTTATAACGACTGAATGATTGTCTGAAAACCTTCACTCATAGGAAGGACAAGGTTTCAGTCCTTCAAGGTGCCAGTCCTGGAGGCCCAATGCCCTTCAAACATGACTGTTTTCACTGCTTCCAGCAGACCTGATCCAATGTTTCCACTCATTAACAACCCCTTACTGTTTTGCTGTGAGTGTGAGAAAGCAGGGAAAACAGGGGCGTTTAGAACAAGGGCTGGAAAACACTCCTGCGGTGAGCTCACACTTACTGTTACTGCAAGAAGTTTGCTTAATCCTGGGCAAAATCCACTTAAAGCCAAGACCAAAAGGGATGAAGTGGGCCAGGGAAGGAGAATTCTGGGGGTGATTTAAAGGAATAAAGGTTCATTTATTAGCCACAGGTCTAATGAGAACAAGTAAATGCCCTAGATGAAGAGGAATGGATTCATGTGCCAGCAGAAAATCCATCCGAAGCTCCAGCACACACTGCCTGGAAACACAGTAAACACACCGCATAAACAGCATGTGTAGCCTCAAACAGCAACACATTTTCCATCTTTCCCTGCTAATCAGCATTTCTTTGTCCCGCATGACCATCACGAATAGTGTTTAATGTAATCTGCAGTGAGCTGACTTGCAATCTGACCTTTTCTGACTTCACACATCTGTGTTCTGTCAAAGTAGGACACGATGGGTTATTTAGCAACAGTCAACACCTCCACATGACAGCTTTCCCTCTCTTCTCCTTTCCCTCTCTTCTCCCCCACTCTCTCTCAATCTCTCTCTCTCTCTCTCTCTCTCTGAGACACCCTGTCATTCCTGCACAAAATCATTATATGCATTCCACAGATGACTCAAAATATGATGTGTGGATCTGGCATGAGGGAAAGGGGTGAGAAAGAAAAAGCAATAAATCGCTTTTGGTCTTGGCTCGAAATGGAATGACTTATTAAGCCTCTCGTAAATGCATTAGCCCATCTGTAAGTGGGGGAGTCTGATAAATGCCAAATAACCAGAGAGATTAAAAACAAACAAAGTCTGACAGGAGGGAAATGGAATATGAAAAGTGAAGGCGGCACGCCGCATCGGGCGCCGGTGCCTTCGGTTCCCTGAGGATTTCTGACACGTTCGACAAAGCGAAGCTGCTTCGGCCATGTCGGCCGGGCTGAATGCGATGCATTTTTTTTCTACTCTTCTCTCGATTGCTAGTTTTCCACTATTCTTAATAATGTTTTCAATCTCAGTCCTATTCCTAAACGTGTGATGTGGGTGATAAGGGCTGATTTGATCTAATGACTAGCTGTAATAGAAACCCGTGGGAAACGGGTGCAGTGAGATGACACAGCCATTCAAGGCGCAACTTTCAATTTCTTAAATGTATGGAAGAGCCCAGGAATGAAGCGATGCTAGACTGTATCTGATTTTACAGCTAATTAGATTTTCTGCTGTCGGCTGACATACAGTAGAAAGCCCTGCTTTCACAACTCAGGGGGTTCTGTATAGCTTTGACATGGGATGTCCAACAAGCTGGTATAAGTGTGATGATCACGAGTCCACATACTTTAGTTCAGTTTAATATGAATAGTTCTTTCCACCAGTTCCACAGTGACTACAGAAGCTTCTCTGCACTACAGTTCTGCTACTGCTACTATTACCAGCAACTGGTAGCCTAGTGGTTAAGGCATTCGCCCTTGGGAAAGTCCAGGTTCCCAAGACCGCTAGACACCGCTGAGGTACCCTGAGCAAGGTACCGTCCCCCACGCACTGCTCCCTGGGCGCCGTGTTCCTGCTGCCCCCTGCTTCACTTGGTGAATGGGTTAAATGCAGAAGATTGGGTTAAATGCATTGTGTGCAGTGGTGTGTTCACGTATGACCAAATGATCACTTTCATTTCACTTCACTTCACTGCTACTGCTGCTACTGCTACTGCAACTACTACTAGTACTGCTACTACTACTTGCACTACTGCTATTACTGCTACTGCTACTACTACTACTGCTACTACTAATAGTACTACTTCTACTACTACTACTACTACTGCTACTACCACTGCTACTACTACTGCTACTACTAATAGTACTACTTCTACTACTACTACTACTACTACTACTTCTACTACTGCTACTACCACTGCTACTACTATTACTACTACTACTGCTACTACTGCTACTACCACTGCTACTACCACTGCTACTACTACTGCTACTACTGCTACTACCACTGCTACTACTACTGCTACTACTAATAGTACTACTTCTACTACTACCACTGCTACTACTACTACTACCACTGCTACTACTACTGCTACTACTAATAGTACTACTTCTACTACTGCTACTACCACTGCTACTACTATTACTGCTACTACTACTACTACTACTACTACTACTGCTGCTACTACTAATAGTACTACTTCTACTACTACTACTACTACTGCTACTACCACTGCTACTACTACTGCTGCTACTACTAATAGTACTACTTCTACTACTACTAGTACTACTACTACTACTACTTCTACTACTGCTACTACTGCTACTACTACTTCTACTACTGCTACTACTGCTACTACTACTGCTACTACTACTTCTACTACTGCTACTACTACTACTACTACTATGATGGGTTTAAATCCTACTTTTAGCACCACCACTGGGTTCTTGAGCAAGACCCTTAACCCCAAGTTGCTCCAGGGAGAGACCGCAAAGGAATGGAAGTCGCTTTGGATAAAAGCATCTGATAAATGCCATAAATGTAAATGTACTACTACTACTGCTGCTGCTATTGCTACTTCTACTACTAATATAAAACACACCTTTGACGTCTTCTAGTCAATACAATAGTAATCTAACTTCTACAGGCATTGTTTAATCACTAGACCATCAATCTAGGATTTCGTTTAAAGAAGTTGGGTGAACATTCGATATGTAAAGTGGATTTTGTCCATTGAGGAGGTTTTAATTTGAAGCCACTCTTAAATATGTTTCTAAACTTGTCTTACCAACCCATCAGAAGCATGGCTGGCAAGGTTTCTGCAGTGTTTATAAGTTCTAAAGTGTTGAACACTGCGAGAGTGTATTGTATACCCATGGTAGCCATCTCTCAGTCGAAGCAGCATGTCCCGCAACCCCCGAGAACTGACACATTATGGCTCATTATTTGCTTTTTAACCCACTTATAAAGCTCTTTGTGTCAGTTCTTCTTGTTTCTCAGTCTTGTCAGAGAAACCCCTTTGAAAAAAAAGTGTTTTTTAAAAAAATGTTCCCGGAGTGGACCACCGCTGAAAAGCTTAAAGTGATGTTTCAGAGTAACTCACTCTCACAGACACACACACACACACACACACACACACACACACACACACACACACACACACACACTCACTAAATTGAGTTTTCAGTACATAAAGTTGTAATAGAAATAAGAATACTGTTTCAAACTTCAGAAAATGCATCTGTTTTAAAACCTCTAATTAAAAAAAACGACGTTATTGGGTGGCGGGCATTACTACACAAATTTTTGCAGGTTCTCAATTTCTTTACTGTTTTTTGTCCTCAAATCGTTCTGAAGCATTATGAGTGTCACAGACTGGGATTCTACTGTAGGTATTTAAACAACAAACATAATATTCTTTTCTTTTGCTTATTAATTGTTAAACTAGTGTTCCTGATTATCTGTGGGCTGTATTTGATGCTTACTAATGAGACTGTTTTCTCTTTGAGCCGAGCCGTCGCCTGTGTTGCAAATGTTGGACATCCTGTTTGTGCATCATAGCCATAAATTAAATTAACAACAAACCTTCGGTGAAAATAAAAGTGTTCGGGTTATTTTAACCTTCCCTCTGTTAGCAAGCAGGAAAGCAATTTCCTATCACACACACTCATATTAACACACACACACACACACACACACACTTACACACACCTGATTGGCCTGCATCAGGTACCTCATCATGTCCGATGATGACTTCCACTGCTGTCCTTATTGGAGAGTTATTTCATGGCTTTATCAGAAAAAGGTGCAGCACTATAGTTTAGGGGTCTTCACCTGAGATACTGGATCCAGATCCTGAGTCAGATTGGGCTCCAGTCCTGTTCTGGTGCCCCTGTTTTTTATGCCTCTATCTCTCTAGCTTGTCCTCAGTTCATCAGCCAGAGGCCTCCCTGGTGGGCCCGGCCGCTTTAAGCCCATTTTTCTCATTTTTGGTGCTGTTTATCTCTGCCAGTTCATTCTCCTCGCGTCTGTTAGCGACTTCAGGTTTTCTTTATTCCCTTTAGCATAGTTTGCCCAATTTGCTGTGTAAATATTAGTGGTGGGTGAAGCGAAGCCCAGTGAAACACTGAAGTGTTCCAAGTGTTTGTGTCGAAAATTGGTTTTAAATTTGACACCGTTCTTTGCCCTGGTCATCTGTTTTACCTCTGTCTTTTTGAGCTTGATTCTTCTTTCTGTCTTGTTTATTAAAAAATGTTGAACTGATTAAAAGCAAAGGTAAATTTGAATTGAGTGGTTGTTAACTTGTGAAACCATCCCCTTAATTTTACCTTAGATTTAAGGCTTCAGTGTGAAACCCCTTAATCTCAAATTTAAGGCATTAATACATGTAATCCCAATGGCAACAATTGTTGCCGTTTTTTTTCTTGTATTTTGGAAGCTCCAAAAGTGTTGTTTTGGCTTTGGGCAGCTAATGCAAGTTAAAAAAATTAAAAAGAGGTTGTCTCCTCTAAATTGTATCAATGTCATGTGACTTGTGTGAATGGAGACATGACCACGCCCCTTTACATCCAGCCTGCACCTCTG
>JBBPDB010129892.1:0-16543 GCA_037974465.1 Brachypetersius altus
TGTGGACTTCTTAAGCACTGATGTACGTCGCTCTGGATAAGAGCGTCAGCTAAATGCCGTAAATGTAAATGTAAATAGTGAGGCTTCGGTGAGTGAGGCCCTGGTTGGTGAGGCTCCGGTTAGCGTAGTGCCTGTTTGGCCCGCTCCTGTAGGCCCCGCTCCTGTAAGCCCCGCTCCTGTAGGCCCCGCTTCTGTAGGCCCCGTTCCTGCCTGCCCCGCTCCTGTTGTCCTCGGCCCTGTTAGCACCAGCCCTGCTAGCCTAGAGGCCCCGATATGTCCAGTATCCCCTGCTCTGGTTTGGTTAGTGGGGTTTCTGGGGGGGCCTAGCTGTGGCTGTAGAACAGACTGAAAGGCTAGAAAGGCAGGAAAAAGACGAAAAAATACCCCTGTATTTTTTGGGTGGGACGTAGTAGGCTAAGGGCGGGTGGGTGGTGGCTGGAGGGGGTTAGCATAGCGTCTAAGGGCCCCTTAGCTCAGGTGGAGGGCCCTATCCAGCCTCCCGAAGGGGGCTGCCTGCCTTCCAACACGTGGCGCGAGGATCGTCCCGACCAGCCTCCTGGAGCGGGCTGCCTGCCTGCCAACACGGGGCGCGAGGAGCGTCCTGACCAGCCTGTTTTATGTTCTGTTTTTTGTTCTGTGTGTTCTGGGGACCTTTCTGGGGACCTTTTTGAAGTTCTGGTTTTTGTCACGTGTCTGTGTCATGTGTTTTCCGTTTATGTGTTACGTGTCTCCTTAGTTCAGCTGTCCTGTGTCTCCCCATGATTAACTTGTGTATATATGCCTGTGTTTGTCATTCTTTCCTCATGTGTTCATCGCCTCCTTTACCCTGCCTGTAGCCTGTATCTGTTTTGTTTTCTTGGTTGCCCGTGTGCCTATTTGGTTTGTTTGAATCCTTTAATAAATCGCGAGCATGGAATCCTGGATGTCTGTCCGTTCCTGCGATCCCCGAGGTAAATGACAACAAAACAAATGGTAAACAATGAATCAGAACCCAAAATGTACCAAGTTTTTGTATTTTTATTACAAATAATACTAGATACTATGTTTCCAAAAGCAGCTCTTAATAAGACTATTCATAAAGCTGATCACTCTACACAAGCTTTGTTGTCTTAAATTCCTATCAGTGCATGGATTATACACAGGAAAAAAAATCCAGAGTTAAAATTTTTTTACTCAAAAATAGTTGTTTTTGCTCTATTTTGAATATACAGAGTAAAATGTGCCAGTAGAGTGAGAGCTAAATTACAGAGTAATTCGTTACAGAGTTTCGTTGATCCTACTTTACAGTTAGTCACGACGACGACCACCAGTTTCTGCTTTGGATTTGAAAGAGAACGTGCACTGGAAAGTAAGTATATTTTCAAAGTCTTAATATTCATTAGCATAATATTCACCTCGGTTTTGAGCAGACCTATTTTGCATATTACAAAGATCACGTTCTCGTGTTAATGTAACTAAATTAGGCCAGGTTAAAACTAAGTTAGGCTTAGTAATCTTTAAAGCAAATAACTAACATATATATTACTAATGTTCATTGACATCAGTGAAAGTAGCTAACATTAGCAGCCTGTTAAATGTTTGTCCACAAAACTGTTGTGACGAGCGGCTCGAGTTGTACACCGCATGTACTTGACTCGGTATAGAGTTAAATAATTGGATTGCTGGAGGCCATTTTGATGTGCGTTATCCCTGAACGATAACTGTGGGAACATAAGGTATTTTCAGCACTTACAGGGGCTAGCTCTGTGTTTTTTTTCTGCCAGACTCTACAATGTCAATGTTTCAATTCAAAATTCAGTTTAAGAATCATTTTTCACCACCGCGGAGCAGCGTACGATAACTTCATTCTCTACTAACTGTTCTCCTCCCAAAGTTTAGTGTATCCGCCACTGCTGTTAGTCAAGGACATCGACCGCTGCTGCTTGGGGTTTAGAAGAGAACTAACATTAGCTAGCTGCTTATCAAATGTTTGTCCATTATCAAATGAGGGCTCCAGTTGTTACTCCACATGTACTTGACTCGGTATAGAGTTAAGGTTAGCCGTGTAATTGGATTGGACTTCATTTTGACGTGCATTATGGCAATTCGGCCCACGCAATTTATTTTCAGCAGTTGCAGGGTCTAGTCTGTGATTTTTATCTCCGTCTGAAACTAGAATGTTTGGTGGATTTCAATTCAGAGTTAAATTTTTACAGACATTCACATGAGAAACCTCTGAAAAGAGCTATTGAGCACCCTGCCTTAAGATAACTATTGGACAGTTATTAAAAACACATTAGTGAACAAAGATTATTCATGTTGTGTATAGTGTACTAATGAATGTTCTTTTTAGTGCAGGGCCGTCCGGTTCACGCACATTTTAAACCTGTCTCGGTCTCCCCCCCGGACAGAGTGAGCTGGGTCAACACTACGCAAGCTATGATGAATTTCACCTTGATATTTCAGTGACTTGTCCAGTTCACGCACATTTTAAACTTGTCTCGGTCTCTCTGTCCGGGGGGGTGTATGCCGTTAACGCCAAGATTCCAATGAGATTAACAACGTTAAAAAAATGTAGCTATGCCCACCTCTAATATATATATACCTCCATTATATAAATTAACTTCTAACCATCTACAGCATTGTTTACTGTGATCTCTCATCATCCCAACCAATCACAGGTCCAGACGAGAGTCTCGTCGGGTGTTTTGCTGAATTAAAGTACCTATTCGCATACAGTACCCCAACTAATATTCATTTTGTTCAGTATTCACTCCTGGCCTGTTGCCCTGGTGCCCCAGTGAGTGTGGACTGATGAGTGGGGTGGGTGTGGCCTAGTGGTTAGCATACTTGCATCTAAACCAAGAGGTCATGGGTTCAAATCCTACCTTCAGCACCACCACTGGGTTCCTAGGCAAGACCCTTAACCATAAGTTGCTTCAGGGAGAGCCTGCCCCCTGCAGTTAAGGAATGGAAGTCACTTTGGATAAATGCTGTAAATTAGTGTAATTGCATGTTCTTTTACTTTCAATACACAAATGCTGAGCTTTTCAACTGTTTTTTCTTATTATTAAACTATTAATACATGCCTTTTCTGAAAGAACCCTTTGTTAATCCTGATTGTCATTATGTTGGTGTTATGTAATCATTTCAATAGGCCCCATTAGAAGGAATCCCCGTTCTTTGTTGAGCTCATTAAGAGTGTGAAAGGGTTTCGATTCTACGAGATGTTTTTTTGATGTTTTTTTTCCTCCATACTTTAAACGCTCAAACCTTTTTGCAGCTCTGCAGAAAGGGGAGCCAATCAGATATGCAAAACGCACTGCGGCGCGAGACGGCCTTAATTATTAATCACTCGCAACGTAAAACAATATGCAACTTTAAGTGGGCATCCTCTTTGAAGTCTGATGCCTAAGGACACACACACACACACACACACACACACACACACACACAGTCCGATCAGTTCACTTCTTTAAGTAAATCTCACTCTCCTTCTCGTCCCCCTGATGCTGCTCTGCTTAACCCTTTAGCCTCTTGAACTTGTTCTCATTATTCAGCACCTCAGGCAAAACACACAGCACCACACCAGCAGCTGGTTCCTCCGCAGCCTCCACCTACAACAGGTGTGTTTGGCTGCAGACCACATGTGCATCACCTCCTCAGCAAAAAAGGGTTCAGTGCAAGACAAGGTTAGATAATTGTGCTTGAAACCAGACAGAACCAGTTTAAAAACAAAAAAATATATGACAAAGTCACTAGTATGGCAATAGAATAGAATAGAACAGAATAGAATAGAATAGAAATAAGGAATTGCGGAATAGTAAAATAGTCTCAATTTTGCAATGGTATAGGATAGAACTATGAAATATAATACAGAAAAGAATAAAATTAAATAGAATATAATAAAGCAATACAAATATGTGGTAGAAAATAATTTAATAGAATACAATAGAACTCAACAGATTATAATATAAATCATATAAAATCATGGTGTGCAGAATAGAATAGAATAGAACTGTCATATAATACAACTGTAGAACAGGATAGAATAAAATAGAAAGAATATAATTCAGTATAAGTGTAAATCTGAATTACTGAATGGCAAACTATCACTTAGGGTGTACTCACTAGGCAGTTTGAACCGTGCCCAAATGCGTTTGACCAACAGAGCGCGGTTCGTTTGTCTAGAGTGAGTGCTCTGTGCCGGGCGCGGTTCATTTAGCCGTCCCTGGCCCGCTTGGAAGAGGTGCTAGGGCACGGTTCAGTTGGACTCGGGCGCGGTTCGCATGTAGTGTAAGCGCTAACCGAGCTGGAGCATGGATCAGGACGCGTGACGCCACGTTTTTGCGTCGCTCCAAAACCATTTTTCGTGCCACAAAAGCGACAGACCTGTTTAGCAACAGGCTGTGAGAGGGCTGGGGACCACCACGGACCAAACAACTCAAAATTACTATCAAAAAAGTGACCAGAGCGACGGACTCCACTGTTTATCCTGAAACCGTCGCACCATAATGACGTAAGCGTGCTCCGGCATGAATCCAGAAACCCAATGTGAGTGCGGGCCAGAGGGGGAGTGGGGACAATCGTACTCTGGTCCGGTTCAGGGCAACCGTGCCTAGTGTGAGTACACCCTTAGTCCCATGCTAATCGGTCTGTCAAATTCTTTTTAAATTACATTACTGAACCTGACTAAATTTATCTCGACACTCCTAGATCCACTCCACATGTAGAAAGAGTTAATGGTAAAAGGTATAAAAAGGTACAACAACCTTTCTAAAACGTCTTTCACAGAGATTATGAGACAAAGGTATTTTAACTGTACTGTAGTACATGGGAATTGTATGTGTGTGTTTGTGCTTGTTTTACCTGATGTTCAGGTATGTAAGGGCCTGCAAATTGATCAAACTTTCTGGTAGCGAACGTAGGCAGTTCTGGTACAAGTTCAGATGCTCAAGTGACACAAACATGCACACTTCCACAGGCAGCTCCGGCAACCTGTTCCGGGACAGATCTAGAGAAGAGGAAAAAAATGAATAGAAAAAGAAAAAGAGAAACAGAAGGACATGAATAGTTGATACAAGAATGAAGTCTGGTCTAACACATATGATCTTATTGTCTTATTCGGCATGTTCAAATGTGTATATGTTCTTGGTCTTCTTCCTTTGTTCCATTACTACTTTATTGACGACAGTCTCCAGAGCTATGGAGAACAGGACTGAATTCATTATCTCCTCAGGTGTTAGTGGGCCTCTTGCCCCTTCGGTTAATGGTCAGGTTAGTGGGCTGATCCACACATGCCCTGCAGATGTTCTCTCGCCGGCAGAGGCAGAAAGCCCGTGAGTCAGAGCCAGAGAGCGGTGATGTGTCAGGCCACAGGTCTAATTAAAGCGCGCTGGCCTGGACACTGGACAGCAAGAAAATAAGCCAAGCCCATTTGTTTTCTACTGCGGAGGCAGACTTCAACCGGCTCTGTGAAACTACAGGTCTTAAGAGCAGCACTTCATGCTATTTGAGACACTGTTTCCACTAGTAACATTTCTCTCGTTTGCCACGCCACAATCATTGTGGCCACAGCAATTAAAAAAAAACAAAAAAAACCCCACTTTGACACAAGCTCCATCGACAAAACAACAGCCACCCACAAAATGAAGATGCACCCAACAGTCAACTAAACCATCCCCAACACAGACACTCACTGCCCCCATGTCAAGCCTCTTGATTGAGAACAATCTGTAGTATCAACTGGGTCCGACTTAAAGGCTAACTAGGCCCACATCAAGCCTTTCTTGCAGAATGCATGAAGAAAAACTGTCCAAAATAATTAATGAGTGTTTTCACAGTATTTGACAAGTAAGCAACACTTCTTCATACTTCAGCTTTTCCAGTTGCCATTTTCAGTTTCACCACCATTTATGAACACACACCCATCCCTCAACCCAACAGTAAATACAGTATATCAATGTGTTTATTGGGGAACTTCAGCATTACTTGTAGATTCCATCAGAATCCTGGTTTGACTCAATCAGTCCTTCAATAAATTAAATCAAGAGGTCCAGACGGAATTTTACAAATCCAAACTCCGACAGGGGAGGCATTGAGGAGAAATCTGGAGCAAACCTGTGCTCTCACCAGCTCACAAAATAACTACTTTTCAGTTTACATTATTGTTAACTTTGCTGAGCAGTAAGACACATGCTGAGACAAATTTGTATAGGTAATTAAGACATATATGATTGTACACGTTTCATATGTGTACATTTTTTTTCAACAAAGTTGAAAAACTTTGTACACATATGCAAGTACTCCTGTGTGTTTTTCTTACAGCAGTCTTGTGACTATGATATACTGTAAAGATTAGACACCTACTTGGAATTCAAACAGCCCTGTTCCTTTTTAAGAAAAAAAAATTCATCAGATGACTGCAGCCTCTGGGACCCAGCAGGCTTGACTTGGGGCTGGTTGTAGTCCTGTGCCTCGGTTTAAGGATTAGACTAATCCATACACTATAAACATGAGGACAAATAGTATGTTAATGCAAACGGCTGTGCTGACAATGGCGCACAGAGGCCAGTTCTATGTTTACGCCACCTGTCCCTTAATGCAAACGCAAGCACAAACATACAAAAACAGCCAGGATAATTGCACTAGCTTCTGTGCTGATTGCAAGATAAAAACAGAGGGTTTTCTTCTCTTCTTTATATGAAAGGACTCTGTCTGTCTGGCGGCTCCTCTCAATTACAGATTTAACCCAGGCCTAATAATAGCACAATGCTACATAGCTACATAATCAGACCCCTGAACAGAACAGAGAAAGAACAAAACAACTTCTAGAAGCACTAGTCCCACAGGGCACAGCTATGACTTAAAAGTTCAGTTGCTGGCATTTTAAATTAAAGGAACAAAAATGAAAACCTCCACATTGTACCAATAGTGATTTAATACAATGCCAAGTCTTTTGATGGTTCTCAACTCTGTGTAACATCATATATATATATA
The DNA here is from genome assembly GCA_037974465.1 of Brachypetersius altus. Classification (NCBI taxonomy): domain Eukaryota; kingdom Metazoa; phylum Chordata; class Actinopteri; order Characiformes; family Alestidae; genus Brachypetersius; species Brachypetersius altus. The sequence goes on from JBBPDB010129892.1 coordinate 6,979, forward strand.
CACATCATATATACACACACACACATTCCCTCTAGGGTTGATTCTACAGCAGTCGCTCCAGGATGCTAAACTGCCAAGATTCAGGCATTCAGTATTTCCAGTGAAATCTGTACAGAATGGTGACCAGGCCTCCTTTCACATTAAAAGCTTACAATGTTACATAAGAATAATGACATTTCATCAAATTCTTAATCAACAGTAACAATAATAATTGGAAACACTGGAATATTTTTTTCAGTACAATCTGATTCACAACTTCTCTTTCTCTTTGGTGTGGCTTTTGGACAGTGAAGACTACCAGAATATATTCCACTCAGATTGAATTTTTTATTTTTATATATTTTCCATTTATTTTTTATATATTTTCCTTTTCTTCTGTTCCTTCTTGAAAAAGTATATTTTTGTAAACGTCGAACAAAACAGAACATCACTGAGTTAGGCGAGTGCCAAAATTTTAGCCAGCAAAACATTTAATTTTGTTTCTTTTGCTTTCAAATGCCAAGACAAATAAGACTGAATGCAAAACCCTTAAATCATGAATAATAAAAATGAGAAAGTTTACAAAGGATTGGTCACACTAGCCCACATACTGTAGGAAGTTAATTTTATGTAAACAGTTATGTCTTACTGAAAACCAGGTTTATCAGTAATGCGTGTATTTTTGCCTCCTTGCCTAGCATTTTATTTAGTGTACAGTACAAATAAAACAGGTCCTGACTTTCAGCTTGGATTTCAGGAATTTTTATTTCAGAGCATTACTACGGTGCACTCAATGTAGAACATTCTCAAAATGACACACAAATGTTGTCAGGACTGAAAAACCAAAATCTTTTCTCGCTAATTTTATTTATTTTGTTTTTTGTGGGAGGACAACAGTTCTTTCAATGTATAAGCCTCTTTGAACAGTCATGTGATTGAGAATAATTAACCAGAACCCTAATCTTTCATAAAATTCTGAAGCAGTGATGGTAATTAGTGATGGTACATATTCAGTACAATCTGATCCAGGACCTCTCTTTCTCTTTGGTGTGGCCACTGGACAGCAAAGACTACCGGACCATATATTCCATCCAGGCTTGTATTGTAATTAAAGTGTTTGTTTGTACAGTTAAAGTATTGTGTGAGGTTTGTTCAGTGTGATGATACAGTAGCACGAAATGATTTATGTTTACTATGATGGCTTTTCCAGCAGGCATGGATCTATATTTATAGCCGTGCAGCTGTGTGGAGATCCGGAAGGACGGGAAACAAGGCTGACTTCAACGTCTGCTCTAAAAGCTACCTCAAACCAGTCCAGCAGAGACAACCCTCACCAAAAGAAAGACACACAACAACAATCTGGGCAGATGGTGACAGAGATCACACCCAAACACTTCATCGAATACATTATAAAATTAATCTTCACCCTGAGAGGATTACTTGGCAATTTGCATGATAATGTGTATTTTAATTCTCCTGCTGAACTCTTATTGTAAGACCTGGAGCCTGATAGATAGATATGTTATTTTTTATCCCTCCACATAGTTCTTGTATCTGTTTTAAATTAACGTAAATAGGTTAAGGGCCTTCTAATCTATCTCACAACTCCCCAAGTTTTTTTTGTGAAAAGTTTTCACTGTTCTTAGATCTTTGTTTTTTGTAATACAATGGTAGAAAACTTGATCACAATCTGAAATGACATGACAATCCTGAATCGCTCAAAACAAAACTATATCTGAAATGTGACGACATTTCTTTCATTCTGTTACATTTTCCAGTGCTAACAGCGTGTGACAAGATACTATTGGCATGCTGTCTTTACTTACACACACACACACACACACACACACACACGCACGCACGCACACAAAAAGGCGGTAAATGACGCAACCCTCCACTGCTGAGAGGCGCAATTGAGAAGGAGCTCAGAGAGGGCCTCTCAAAGCAACAAGGCCTTTGCCTCTCTCTGCTTCCGTCCAATCCTTCTTTTCCCCTTCCTCTCCTGTGATGCAAGCTTTTGGCTTTGGGTAGTGTTTTAGCTGACGGCTACACAGCACCCCCCACCCCATAACCACGCGCTCCAATTCCTCAGTGCACGCAGACAAGAGTCTTCAGTTCAGGGCTCTGGGCAAAGAAATGGCAGGCACATTAACTAGTGCAAAATTCAGAGCTTTTTGTCCCCTCAACAAAAATAAATCTCTTTCAAACAGCAGACACATAAAAGATCTAAAGCGAGAGGCTGAATATGAGCATTTCTAAATCTTGTCATACAGCACACAACTGATTACACAGAAACAGCTGCCATCATCATCAGTACAAGTGAAAACAGCGAAATCTGTGTCCATGGCTCAACTCAGCTGACCTCGGTCACCTCATAAGTGACTCATTATCAGCCACACAGGACACCAAATCTGTCCAGTTTCCCTGGTTTAACAAAACTGTCTCAATTAATCTGCTAATTAGTGAACACTGCACAGAGTGGAAACTTGATTTTTCTTGTTGTTCCCAATCTACTTAAATATTTACATTTTAATACAGAGCAGTCTTCAAGCGTTTTTTGTTCTCTTTGCACAAATCTGAAGAAACTTTGCAGCAACTTTAGGGCTGACATGATTACTTAAACACATGATTACTAATTCAAATCTACTCTGTAGAAAAAAAACTGATTAAAGTGTGCATTCTTGACTGATCAGTGATTTCTTTGCAGTATGCATGACAAAATGAGAACCTGTGAGTCATTACAAAGCTGTTCCCCTTATGCCTGTGTTTGTAGATTATAAATTTCATGTACATAAAGGCAAACATAAAAGGTAAACGTTCTGTCATTTCACATTTGTCCTAGTGACCAGTTGCATTTATGTGCTACTAAATAGATTAAAATACAAAAAATAATAATAACAAGCTAAAATAAAATCAAAACCAAATTAATAGTACAGCAGGCTGGAGCGGGGGAGGAAATCAAATGTCTGATGTTATGTTATGTGCATACATAATAACCGGATTGTCAAAAATAACTCAATTACTCATATTTTCAATAGTAACAGCCCTAAACAGCAAAATTGGGGACTGTTAGATGCATAAGCAGACCAATAAAGGTATATCTATTCACAATTTCTTCACTTTGAACCAATAAAAACAGATATTGTGGCATTTTGTCCGTAACATGTGTGTCTTGTGCCCACATGGGTCGTAATGTCATACTGACTAATGCTCTTCTGATCTGGCATTACATTTAGGAAACACCAACATAACATGCTTAAATGCCAAGCACATGGTGATGAGACAGTATTTGACTTTCCCACGTGAGTCAAAGGCATGCAATTATTTCAAATAGGTAACATAGAAACCGAAATATACACTAAATATTCACATAATCTCGGACTTATGAGCCCCTTTCCTCTACGTTTAAACTGTTTGGCTCTGTTGTTTATTGTCACGACACAGTTTTAATAAGTCCCCTCATGTGACAAGCAGCAGGCATCAAAACAAGGCAATCCCTGTGTGCAAGAGGAACATCACCCAGCTCCCTCTATTTCACCCTGTTCCGCTATTCATCTCTTGCCATCTTCACTAATCTTTTCTTCTTACAATACTCCAGGCACAGTGAACCTGATGTTCAATAACATGACTTCACCCTGTTCATTATTATCTTATTTTCAAACCTCACGATGACTGATAAATACATCCAAGATGTTTTCATTCCGTGTATAACTGTCTGTGTACTAGGATACAAAACTTGGCTCAGTGTACTTTTGGATAGAGCAAAAACAAGACATGCTTGAAAACGTCTCCTTTTTGTTTATTAGAGCATTTAATATTAAAGGCATAATAAAGTCCTGCGACATCTATTTAAGCTGGTTTCTTAGCAGCATAGAAACAGTACACAAAAGCAGTGCTTTATTGCTCTCCATGCTAATAAACTGACCACAATATTATGAAACAATTCATTGCAACACTGGAATGGGAGATGAAGGCTCTGTGTTTCTTATTTGATTTCTTTCATTTGAGTTTACATGTTTTCAAACAGTAATATAGACTGTGACACAGATACGAATGCAGCAATAAAGTGTGACCTGAAGCTTAGAAGGGAATTTCATTCATTTTTCAAACTTCTTGCATAATTAAAGGGCTCAGATTTAGGACAAATGCTTCCAGAGTGGTCTGATGTGAACTGTGTCCTCAGACTAGGTTACAGAGTGATGACAGGTACCAGATATCTTAAGTGTTTAAAAACATCTAAACAGCTGTAAGTGAAATCCTTATGAATGTGATTCCTGTTTTCTCAGACCATGTTTTACGGTATGGTTGGCATGTAATGTTTTTATAAAGTGTATTGTTTTTATATATTCATGGTGGAGAGGCACACAGAAGCCACTGTAAAGGAAAGATACTATCATAGAAAATGACCACTAACTCATCAATACCAACACAATGTATACAAACCTGTAGACACGTACAGGTTCAGCACTAATTTAGGATACTATATAAAATAGGGAGTGGTACGGAGTAGGGAGTTGCCCCTGCAATCAGAAGGCAGTGAATATCACTGAGGTACCCTTGAACAAGGTACTGTCCCCACACATTGCTTCTCAGGCGCTGTGTTCCTGCCTGACTGTGTTCATTTATGACAAATGGTCAATGAACCATTGTCAATGAACATTATAAAAAATTTAAGTCGTAAAGTTTTTGATAATGCAGTTAATGTCAAGCTATTCTGAATGATCATTTTCATTAAAAAAAAATATGCAGAAAATGTAAGAAGTGGTGGACCTTTAATAACAGAACATAGCAGTGAATTTGTGGTTGTAGCACACTGTCATCTTTACTCTCTTTACTCTGTTATTAATCTAATAAAAGAGGACAGAATGGCTGGCTGCTTGTTTTGATGCCTTTTGTCTGAGGCCGTTTCACCTGCCAAACTGTGACATGAGGTTGTTTTGCCTAACGTCTGAAATTTGACACTGAGGTCTGACGATATCCTAAAACGTACATCATACCATAGAAGACTTGAAGTACAGCTAAAGAAGACCTGAAGATGACCTGAAGATGACCTGAAGATAGCTGCCTTCAGCACTGGCACACAACAGGTTAGGTAGGTTAGCCCAGCTAAAATATAAATACTTTCAATGAAAGGCCTGGGTGTTCAGTCTGTTGCTAAGTCTTCTCTCCTTCACTGGCCAAACAGTCTTAGCCACTGGCTCTGCTCACACATGCCCGTCTAGCAAAAATGTAGCTATACACAATCTAAGCTGTAATTTGCTAACCAAAACAAATGCACTGCACCAAGAATTCAAACTATTTTAAGGGACAGAACACCACAAGCATTTTAAAACTCTTAACCTATACATTTCCTCAAATGGCATTCTCTTCCATGACAATTCGCCTGTCTAGACTCTCCACAGCACTCAGGACAACCAATATTGACCCAGAAAGTCTCACACTAGGACACAATGTGAGGATTAGCTGTGAACTGATTCAGGAAGAGTGAGATGTTTGTAATGTCCAACAACACAGCAAAAACAACAAAATCACTTTTTATAACAAGAAAGCAAGTGGCCTAAGATGTGTGCAAGAGAGAAAGGCAGAGACAGATAGAATTCATCATTAATAAAATGTGATTCTGCAGGGACTGAGGGCAATTCAGTGCAGCTGATGCCAGACCCACACCTTGCCAGAAATAAAATATGCAATTAGGCAACAGAAACTAGAAAACCATGATGTACATGTTTCTGCAGAATGGCAAGTTTACTGAAACAATCCTAATTGGCAAGAGAGATTTAAAGTGCTTTTACCACATTTTATTTTACCTGTTAGTTCTGCATTTGTTTTTGATCATCACTGCAAACAAGTGCCACACCAAAAAATCATAACATTCAGTTTCTAATATTTGCCTGTCTGTTAATGATGCCCTGAATAACACTAAGGCCTTAGTCCATTTCTTAAAAAAATAAATAAATAAATAAATCACACCAAACCAGTCTCACTTAAGGTTAAAAAACATTAAGATCTCTGTATATGACCACAATTATTTAAGCATAAAGGACAGTGATGACTCAAGTGCTCTTTGACATAACTAGCTGCTAAAATGAAAGAACAAAGCCCACCCTATTTCCAAGCTTTCAGCCTATTACTGAGTACCTATAGAACAAAATCATCAAAACTTTACTGCCTTGAGGATGATTAGCTCTGCTATTCTATAACACACAGATCAATAGGATCATGTGCAGCTCCAAACATTCAACACACAGTTTCCTTCAAGTACAACACAGTAACTCAGTGAGTAATATAACGTGATGCTCATAAGGAACTGTGCCTTGGGCAAAAGAATGATGGAACGAAAACAAGCCTATACATATTTTTCTGCTTCCTCCTGGTATTCTATAACCCAACGCTTTCCACTTCTTTTCTACCTTTTGTCCTGAAAGCCTCTATATCCTGTATACCAAAGGACACAAAGCAAAAGACTAATGTATCAGAACTTAATTAACTGGATTTTTTACTATGCAGCACAATTGCTAAAATACATTAAATTAAAGTTCACAAGTGTTTGCTGTGAAACAAAATAGTAAAGAAACATGCAAAGTAAGAACTGACCATGTTGGTAGTTGAATATCTCTAAAAGCCATCTTACAGAAAAGTAAGAATTAAAGTTGTCACAAATATGTGGACTGAGGTTGGAAATCATGTTTGAGAATAATCTAGTATATTTGGTGATAAAGTTTAAGCCTAAAACCAACAAACACAAAATAACATATGTTTTCATAATATTTTACTATTATCAGCATGTAAACAAATGCATAAAAATCCAAAATACGTGTAGGTTTGCTTGTCATTTGACAGAAAATAAGTCTGCTGTAAAAAGAACAGTTTCTCCACAATGCAGCACTTGAATACAATTTTTCGAGTATGTTTACATCTCAACCCTGGAGTTATAAGTGTTATCCCTACTCTACACTGTTTCTTTGTTTGAAACTGTTTGAAAATACACATGTTGCCTGAAGGAAAAGCAAAAGAATACAAGGAGTAACACATTCCATCAGTCTGAAACCCTCAAGACATATCTAGATCCAGATTTGCCCATTAAGCAGGGCTCAAACCTCACCCTTCAAAAAGTCGCCAGACATGTTATGGATCGTAAAGCTGCGCAGTTTGACAGGCTTAGACATGAATTGCTGTCCCGTTAGCGAACATTAGTTGTCTATTTAGCCAGTTAACTCTGCCGTTTATATCCGTGTATTAGCCATCTATAACCTTAAATTCAGCGGCAAAACAGCGTTAACACTTCGGTTACATTTTTTCTCAGGTAACAAGATTGTCAAAGCATTAGCTTGAGCCAATCACACTGAAAGTTAGTCAACACTATATGGCACTGCATTCAAATACATAGCCTTTAATGTGGAGTTGGTTCCCCCTTTGCAGCAACTTAAGTTTACACTTTTCTTGGAAGACTTTTTATAAGAGGCACCAATGTTGGACGATAAGGCCTGGCAGTTTCCGGTCCAGCTCATCCAAAAGGTGTTGGATGGGGCTGAGGTCAGGGCTCTGAGTGGGCCAGTCAAGTTCTTCCACAGGGAACTCATCCAACCATGCTTTTATGAAGAATGCTTTATGTACTGCAGCACAGTCGTGCTGGAATAGAAAAGGTTCTTCCCCAAACTGTCCACAAAGGTAGAAGCATGGTATTGTCCAAAATGTCTTGGCATGCTGACACATTAAGCTTGCCCTTCAGTAGAAGAAAGGGACCATCTGAATTCAAGTGTCCCAATACATTTGTTCATGTAACGTATAAACAATGCACTCTACTGAAACTTTGTGAACAAGTCTATTATTCATTAATATTACTATCCATGCAGAGCTTATATTAAAACTTAGAAGATCAAAGGCAGGGGGTTAAATTGATGCATTTTTAAATAAAACTGGTTGGGAATAGGTGTTATGTTGTAAGCATGCCAAGTGTCCACAAAGTTGGAAGCATGGCGTTGTCCAAAATGTCTTGGTATAGTGAAGCGTTATCGATTACTTGAAATAAGGAGGCCCTCTTAATTCAGTACTTAAACCTTCCAATACTTTTGTCCATTTAGTGGTAAAGTAATGAACACTTCCGAAAGTTTGAGACCAAGTCTGTTGATCATTAGTTTTATCAATGTAAAACTTTTATTAAAACTCAGAAGAACAAAGTCTCGAATGGCAGGGGTTTTAAGTTGAGTAAATCTTGAAATAAAGCTGGTTGGGAACGGGTGTTATACGTCGTTAGCATGTTAAAGCAGTAAAATAACCCTTCACTGTAAGTAAGGGGATCATCTGAATTCAATATTTAAGTGTCCAAATACTTTTGTCCATGTAGTGGACAAACACTTCTGAAACTTTGAGTCCAAGTCTGTTATTCATTAACGTTACAACCGATGCATGATTCACATTAAAACACTCTCGTTTTATATGGGTCTTAAATGTAGTACATTTGGGAATAAAACTTGTTGGTCATTGGTGCTAGGTGCTGTTAGCATGGTCAGCTAACGTTACATCTTGGCGTAAACAAAACAGAATCGCCCTGTTGGGGTCACATAAAGTCCTCACAGACAAAGTGGAGAAGTTAATCATAAAATGAGGAGCAGTTTGAGGACCTGTCAAGCAAATTCAAAGCAAAACCAGTGCTCCAGCTGGGTGGAGAGCTCTCACCGGCCCGGGTGGTGTCGGTCAGGTCGTGGTTAGAGGCGCTCCGGGGGAACTCCTTCAGCTTCCTGCCGCTCAGGTTCAGACACCCGCTGGAGGAGGCTTCGTCCAGGGCTCGGTCCAGAGACCGGTTCCAAGACGCAGGTCCAGGTGCGGATAAGCCGTTAGCAACGCTCCCCGCCGCTCCGGGATTACCGACGGAGAAAGTGGGCACGGTGCTTTCCGCAGACAGCAACACCGAGGCCGCCATTACACAGCAGACTCCCACTGATCCTCCTCTCCAGCCCACCGGCTCCGTCGCGCACTGCGCATGTGCGCAAGACCCGTACACTACTTCACCCTATCCCACCATGAAGAGCATTCGAGCGTTTTCTTTTTTTCTTCTTTTCGTCTTAACAGGTAAAAGTTGTACTAGTGACAGTACAAACAAAAAGTTTCAAAAGTGTATTTGTTTTTTGCTTTACCACGTAACTCGCTAGAGTCAAACTTTGGACAAAAATATTGGGGCAAACGGCTTTTCCTTTAGTAACATTAGAAAGGAAACAAAACGTGTCAAAACTATTGGAAATGTACTTTAGCACTTAAAAAGTAATATAAGTAAACGTGATTGTCATCTCCGCTATACACACAATATGGACAAAGGTAATGGGACACACCTGTTTTCTGTAAGTTACAGTAAACGCAAACAAAAAAGTGTCAAAACCCTTACTTTTTCGTAATATATTTTAACGGGTAACATTTCTATTAACAATAAAAGCAATCAGTAAACGTGTCATAACTCTCCTGTCTTAAAATCGTCGGAATCACACTAAACTTCAAACAAAAGTAATGGGACCTGACATGGACTGCTCACATTCAGGTCCAGTCCAAAAAGGCTAAGCAGCGCCTGTACCACCTCAGACAGCTGAGGAAGTTC
>JBBPDB010129917.1:0-16536 GCA_037974465.1 Brachypetersius altus
TGTGTGTGTGTGTGTGTGTGTGTGTGTGTGTGAGAGAGTGTGTGTGTGTGTGAGAGTGTGTGTGTGTGTGTACCTGAGGAAGTACTCCAGCTGTGTGTACAGGTATCTGATCAGTGAGCGTCGTGCAATGATTTCTGCGTGACAGTCGTTCAGCGCTAGGCCACGGTCGCTCATGTACTCTCCGTTTATGCACTTGGTTCCCGTGGAAATGCAGATCACCTGAGCGTCCGCCACGTCCGGCCCTGTCGGGATGGTAACGTTTGGACAGTTTAGGATCGTGAGCGTCTCTGTTGCTTTTTATCAGTAGAGGATGGAGGGAAGTCGGACCTGTCGTCATGACGACGCCCGCGAGGACTTTCCGGCGTGCGTGTGGCGTCGTGAAGCCGTCCGTCAACTCGCTGAACTTTTCCACCACCAGCCGAGACACGGCGTCCGCCAGGACCTGACCCACACACACACACACACACGCGTACAACAATTCAACAAAACACACACTCATATAAGGACTTACACCATCATGCTGACTGGTTTACACAAGGTTGCATTATGTATTAGCGGCTTTAGCCTCCAGGGAGAAAAACTAAAGGACGCCACATTGTTTAAACGGGATTTTTTTTACGTTTATCAATCACAGCCAGGAAGGCGCCTGATGTTAATTAAGATTAGTTTGTTTCTCTTCCTCATTAATAGTGGGGGAGGAAACAGAGGGATTACGGAGAGCAGGATTATCTGACGTGTAAATAAATGCAGCGAACGCAAACAGAAAGCTTATGGGTTTCACGCCTGGCTCCCTTTCAAAGCCACCTCAATCACAATTAGATCCTGATTGAATTAATATCCGCACTAATGAAGACTGACAGGCACTTTTTTGAGGATGAATGTCAGATCAACAAAGCCACTGGTGCGAGGAATTCATTACTGCCTAATCACTTCACAAAGGAGGCCCACGCTACCATGACCCACTAGAGAACATTCCTGTCAGCTTAACGTGCAAAAGTTTTGGCACTCCTGGTCTAGTGACCTGGTTTGTTTAAAAAAATATGTTCAGATCCGTTCAGTTCCTCCACAGGGAATTTGGTATTTTTTCTGTGTTTTCTAGGGCACAATTACCATGTATTTATTGGAAACATAAATGATAAAATGTTGCATCAGGGCCACATTTTTTGTTCTAGATTTTTTCTCAAATGCGTTAAACTGAGCAGATGAAAAGTAAATGTTTTAACGTGGGAATAGGTGTGTTCCCTGTAGAGGACAAGTACTTGTTTTCAAGTACCCTAACCTCTCGAACAACTTTCATAACCTGTTAAAATACTCTTTTTTATACTGCACATTCTGTATAAAACACCACACTCTCTGTCATGTTGTTGCTACAAACTGCACAATCATATTTATTGCTGTTCTGCATTTTTTTTGTACATGTAAACTCTGTTCTGCATCTTTGCATGTCTCTGCTGCTAGAATAGAGTGTCGGTCAAAATACTGTATTTATCCTCAATGTAGCCACAGTCAGCTGCACTGAATGCTGTCTTGTCTCGTCTCGTCTCATTTAGTTGTGTTGTTGCTCTTGTGTTCTGTCATGTTCTGCTGTTGTGTTGCACCATGGTCCTGGAGGAATGTTGTTTTGTTTTGTTTTGTTATTTTATCAATGATCCTATACTGAGACTCCATTGCATCTATACAAGCAGAAGTTCTGTTGGACAATGTGATTTGAATACTTATAGCTCCCTCTTGTGGAAGACCTTCAAACTTCTGAGCACAACTTTATAACTAATTTAGAATTGCAGAAACCAAGTTTAACATTAAAAATTATCTCACTGAGCCAAAAGATGTAAATAGTAATCAATTAACTTGAAATTATGAATTAATTGTGAACGTCTGCAGCCTGGTAACAATGTCCTTAAAAACTAAAATAGGGTTCATTAATTATTATTTTAGTGTATTTGTTCTTTAAAGTCACCAGTATTTTTTAATTTCGACTTTACACTACGTTTTATATTGTTTTTGTCTTTGTGTGTCTTTGCAGTCATAACATTCCCTCTGGGATCAATCACATTTTCTGATTCTGATTCATTATTTTAACAAACAAGTCAAAAGGAAAAACTGAGCAGATTTGACCGCTATACCCAAACTGACTAATACATCATTTACTGCATGTCCTAAAGAATGTCCCTTATTTCAAATTTAGATAAATAACCAGATTCCGCATTTGCTCAACAGGATCCCGTTTTGAGGCTGGTGTTAATGGCTTCTAGTTTAGATTGTGGTGTTTATAGGTTGGAGTTCTTAGTTTGGTCTTAGAGGTGGTAGGTAAAGAAGGGCGTGTTTGGTCTATATTTCACGTGGCCATCCTCTTCTTACCTGAGGCAGGTGCAGCTGCAGGCCGTCTCTGGGAATGGGCTGCCTGGAGGGCGTCTGGTCCAGTTGCATGTTGAAGAGTCCGGATAGCGCCGCCTGGGCTGCCCGTGCCTTCGCCAACTTCTTGTTCCGCCCCGAACCCTGGAAGACACGGGTATCCACAGTAATGGCCATCACAAAGTTCTTAGCGTGGCTCTCGCCGCTCTCCGCCACAAACTCGTACTTGAGACCCGGCCGAAGCTCGTTGAGGATCATCACCGCATTCTTGCCATGGCCAATGGGGGGCGCTGTGAGGGGAGGGGTGAAAGGGAGGAGGCTGTCGTGTGCGAGTGGGTGAGGCAGCAGGTTCTTATCCAGGGAGGATATCGGCTTGTTGGTGATGGGACTCAGGCAGAATGGATCTTCGGGCGGGACGGGCGTCTCGAAGCCGTTGAACAGAGTTTCAGGGAAGTCGTCCTGGTCCGAGGTGAAGTCTGTGTTGATGTTCAGAGTGCAGCCCATCGCCAGGTGAGCCTCGGAGGCGTTGGGAAACTGGACGAAGGAGCGAAGAGCTTTTTCGGCCACGTTCAGTTTAGCCTTCTTCTTTGTTGGGCCCGTGCCCTCGAAGAGTTGACCGTTGACCTCCACGGTCATGGCAAAAACGGGGGCATGGACCGGCCCCGTCTGGGACAACAACTTGTACTGCAGACCCGGCTTGATCTCGTTGAGCTGCATCAGGGCATTTTTGGGCAGCACAGGCCCCGACGTTTTCTTGCGCTTCTTGGGCCGAAACCGGGAGTGGCCGTGGCCATTGTTGCCCTCCTCCAATGGTCGCTTACGGCCTGAGCCTGGTGCACTCCCATTGGCCAGCTGGCCTGAGCCTGGTGCACTCCCATTGGCCACATTGCGGTTCTCTTTAACAGCAGTGGCGCAAGAACCTGTGATGCCCAGAAAGAGCAACTTACAACGCCTTCGTTGCAGGATCTTGTAAATGTAAAATTTAGAAGTTCATTCGACTCTCCTTTGCAACCAGGTCTAGATGATGTGAGTTCTTTTAAAATTCATTCTAGAAGCTAAACTGGACTGAAGCTGGTATGTGGGCTATTTAAAAAAAAGTTACCAATAATATTTTTACATTATATTTTTCATTATTCTTGTCTTGTGTCTCTGTGTGTCTGTGCAGTGGTAACATAAACAATCACAAACAATAATTCTGATACATAATTTATGCATGTCTTAAAGAAGGAACTTTATTTCAAACTTAGAAAATAACCATTTTCTGCATTCTGGGTTCAACATGCTCAACACGTTTAGAAAATTATGTTCTTTTGTTAATGATATCAAGTATAGAATGAGAGGTTTACAGGTTAGGGTTCAAGGATCTTGTAAATGTAAAATTAAGAGGTTCATTCGGGTCTAGATGGTGTGAGTTCTTTTTTAAAGTCATTCTAGAAGATAAACTGCAGGTTGAGGAGGGATTGCTGCAGCTTAGATTGCCTTTACTAACTTACATAGAGACACACAGCTAGAGACTTGCATTAAACCAAAGTTAAGTGCATTGCAACATAAATTTTAAGCCTATTGTGGTCTGTTGCCTCTTTCATTTACCACAGGTTGCTTCATTTTCCATCATAGTGAATGCAAGGCTCATTATCTGAAGCCAAACCTGACGCAGCTCTGCATGACTGAGCATGAAAGCAGGGAAATTGGCACGAAGTTAATGGTTTTATTCAGTTATCCCAGCTTTTTGTAGTCCTAAGTCGGGTCAAGTCACAAAGCAGTCAACCTTTTGTGCTAACTGCTAGTTTCGCTATTTAAGGGGGACTGAAGTACCTCCAGTTGTTATTTTCACAGCTATAAATTAAGTGAAAGCTTCACCAGGCAAGACCAACTTTACAGTATTAAAGTGGATGATGCGTAAAAGTAATTAAACAACAATAAAACTAAAACCTAAAAAAACTAAAATTGATTATTGATGGAATAGTATTCAACTGCTACTGGCCCTAAGACACCTTAATTACAGACTAACTGAGAAGAAAATCCCTAAAGGGATCCAGCGAACTCCTTAAACTCTGTTCTGTTTTTAAAGAAACCCACAGCATGAGCCCCAGTCACCAAAGCCGAGTGTAAATTCTCATTTATAACATCCTGCAGCAAAAGCTCGTTAGGTTACTCCATTTGGTGCTCCAGGACAAGAAAAAGAAGGGAATAAAAAGAAGGGAGAGAGAGAGAGAGAGAGAGAGAGAGAGAGACAACGAGAGAAAGAGAGAGACAAAGAGAGAAAGAGAACGAGAGATTGACAGGACAGACAGAGAGAGAGAGCGAGAGAAAGAGAGAAAGAGAGAAAGAGATAGGCAGAGACAGACAGAGACAGATCGAGAGAAAGAAAGAGAGAGAGAGAGATCATTCTCCAGCTGTTTTGGAAACGTTCTTTATTTGTTGTATTAAACATCGCTGCACTTCTCCTTCTGAATCATCATCTCCTGCATCAGCGTTTATTCTGGGCTCCAGAGGAAGTCGGCCGGGTCAGATTCCACTCGCTCTCATCACACATGTTAATTTCATTACATCAAAACACGTGCTGTAATTAATCAACACATTTATAAACACGCCGTCCTTTTAATGTCTGTTTGATGCTCGGCTCATGACATTATAATTATGTTTGACAGGCGCAGTCTAAAAATGCACAACCGGCTTCTTTCAAAACACTGTTTAACACAACGAGCTTCTGATTTCACATTCTGTTATCTCCGCACGCCGGCCACAATATTGGAAACACCTCCCTTCCACTCACTGGCCACTTTATTGGAAACACCAACAACCTTGTGCTTACACTCACTGTCAATTTATTGGAAACACCGCCTTGTGCTTTTTGCTTTATGGCCGCTTTATTGGAAACACCTCCATTATAGCTCCACTCTACAGATGTACTGTTCATCTCTGGTCAGTTTCGGACCACAGGGCTGCTGTTGAGCAGATATTAATTGGTCCGGTGGGCTGTTCTGAGACCAGCACTGACACTGACATGAGTGTGAGCGTTTTTACACGTTTCAGTGTCACTGGAAGGTTGAGGTTGTTCCACCGTCCAAAAATATCCAGCACTGTGGTCAGAAAGTGACCCCTGATGAAGGTCTAGTGGAGCTGCACTACCTCTGGCACTTAATATTACTAAATATTTATTAAAATACTCTCAATATTCTTTACTAAACAGAAAATGTCATTTTTATAATGTGGATCACCAGATGTTAGATATTTAACTATGTCAAGCTATGCCAGTCATCCACTGTAGACATACACTATATGGACAAATGTATTGGGACGCCTGACCATTGCACCAGCAAGGACTTTAAAGATATTCCAGTCAAATCCATAGACATTAAAATGGAGTCTGTCCCCCTTTGCAGCTCTAACAGCTTCCACTCTTCTTGGAAATCTTTCCACACGTTTATGTGGGAATTCTGTAGCATTTATGAGGTCAGACACTGATGTTGGACAAGAAAATCTGGATCACAATCTCCGTCCAGTTCATCCCAAAGGAGCCGGATGGCATTGAGGTCAGGGCTCTGTGTGGCCAGTCAGGTTCTTCCACACTGAACTCCTCCAGCATGTCTTTATGGAGCTCGCTTTGTGCACTGGGACATAGTCATGCTGGAATAGAAAAGGTTCTTCCCCAAACTGGGGCCACAGAGATGAAGCATGGGGCTGTCCAGAAGGTCTTGGTTTGCTGGAGCATTAAGATTCTACTTCACTGGAAGTAAGAGGCCCAAATCCTGAAAAAATGGTGTGTCCCAATACTTTTGTCACCCTTGACATATTTTCATTCATGGTAGTTCACTGTGGGTGTGCAGAAGTTTTTGATGGCAGATGATACAGGTGTTTCTGATAAAGTGGCCAGCAGGAGGTTCTGATATCTGATATTGGTGCTGGGGGTTCAGGATTTTCGCTCTAATCCGTTAAAGAGAGTCGGCGGTTCATCTGAAAGAACCCGAGCGAGACGAAAACAGAGCCTTCGCTAATGGACTGAAACATCTGACCCCTTATCAGGCCGAGGTGAGCGCCGGAGCCTTTGTTTTCGTTCAGAGATGCTCCGCCGATATGGCCGCCTCCCTGCTGACTAAGGAGCCGCTTTTTAAAGCGGAGGGTCGGTCCGCAGTGGTTATCACCTCCATCACACCGGGCTGCCGAGCAGCGGGAAAACAAAGGCGGCCGACAGACGGTGAGTGGGCCGCCGGAGAAATGAGAGGCATCATAAAGCAAACAAACAGCCAGGCTGCTATTTGCATTGTTCACGTCTCCTGCGCCTCGTCTCGCCTTGCTGAGTCACAGACTGAGGCCTCGCCAGGCTGGAATCTGGACCCTCCTGATCTGAATGAGCATTTCACTCAGATCTGAAGCCTCATGATGAAATGTTTGAAGACAAAAACACTGTATTGTTTTGCATAACTGCATATCTGTGTCGGAATTTATTTCCAACACATTTTTTTTTTCCTGGCCAAAGGCATGTACACACACATACATGCACTCCCAGTCGAAAGTCTGGACACACCTTCTCATTCTCATTCAATTTTTTAGTCTCCATTGTAGATTAATATTGAAAACAAACAAAACGATGAAGGTACACATTTGCAGTACACTGAAATTATGCAGTAAACAAATCAGAATTTGTTCTGTAATAAGGGAACTGTTGTTTTTTTACTTAGTTAAGTGGGTCTTGCCATAATGTGCAGTAGAACCGCAGTGGAATAGTATCATTTTGTCATATTTTATATTTTATAAAGGCATATATGTCTAAGTAGCATAAATGATAAAAGTAGTAAAAGTTGCAAAATGATGATAAAAGTAGGAAAAGCACTAAAATGGTAACAAAAGTCACAAAGTTAGCAAAATTATACAAAGGCAATAAAATTAGCAAAAATGACAAAGCATTAAAAAAAAAAACGGTGATAAAAGTAATAAAAGGATCAAAATGAAAAAAGTATACGTTATAATAAAAAAGTTTCAGAACTGAATACGTGTCCCGAACCGGCCGAGGGATCAGTGCAGTGATGTGAGAGAGATTTTTAATTTAGGTAATTTTTATTTACACTACATTTCAGTCTGAGGAACATGTGGATGAAGATCCTGAAACTCCCAAAAGAGTTCCAGATGTGTTTTCTGTGAGATGTTTACAGTGATAAGAATCCTGATGTCTTGCTGGGCCCCCAGTGGGGCAGTGGGTAGCACTGTTGCCTCACACCCCCAGGGTTGGGGGATTGTATCCATGTCCTGGTCTTGTGTGTGTGTGTGTGTGGAGTTTGCATGTTCTTCTCGTGGTGGTGTGGGTTTCCTCCGGGGTCTCCAGGTTTCGCCCACAGTCCAAAGACGAGTGTCAGGTGAACTGGGGATTCTACATTGACAGTTGGTGTGAATATGTGTGTGTGTGTGTGTGTGTGTGTGTGTGTGTGTGTTTATATGTGTGTGTGTATGTATGCCCTACTGTGGGCTGGCGTCCCAAACAGGGTGAGTCGCTGCCTCGCCCCTGTAGACCCCGGGATAGACTCCAGGTACCCACAACCCAAGTAAGGATTAGGCAGCTACATGAATGAATGAATGTTGTCCTGCTGGTCGCTGGGCATCAATGCAGCCGCTCTGTCTTTATAATGAAGCCCGTCCTTCTGAATGGAATGTACAGGAATCAGAGGAGCACCTATGAATAATTTAACGAGGATACGATGAGGAAAGCCTCTGCGTTAGTGGTGATAATTACATTTTCTGCTGAGGCGCGTCGTTCTGGCGGGGCAGCGGCTAATTGCCGATGCAGCTGGCTGACAGATGCACTCTCGGGCGAACGCACGCCTGTTAATGAGGGAACATTTCAGAGGCGGCGTTTCAGTGATACGATGATCTTTTAGCAATTTGACCTGTTTGATGCAGCAAAATAAAGCATCAATGTAACATCTTCATACAAAAAAATACACAGTCTAATATACTCTGTATTAACCAACATGCAGAGACACACCTGTATTAATGGGTTTGGGCTCCTTAGTTCCAGTGAAGGAGAATCTTAATGCTCCAGCAGACCAGGACATTCTGGACAACACCAACTCTGTGGCCCCAGTTTGGGGACGATCCTTTCCTATTCCAGCATGGCTGTGCCCCAGTGCACCAAGAGAGCTCCTTAAAGAGATGAGATCCTTTCCTATTCCAGTGTGGAAGAACTTGACTGGCCACACAAAGCCCTGACCTCAACCCCATCCAGCACCTTTGGGATGAGCTGGAACTGTGAGTCAGACCTTCTTGTCCAACATCAGTGTCTGAACTCATAAATGCTACAGAAAGAATGGACACAAATTCCCACAGAAACTCCAGAATCTTGTCTTCCAAGAAGAGTGGATGCTGTTATAGCCGCAGAGGAGGACCCACTCCATATTAAACTCCATATTAAAGTCTATGGGTTTGAGTGAAATGTCATTAAAGTCCCTGTTGATGTAAAGGTCAGGCGTCCCAATACTGATGCACAGAGCGCCTTGCGGAACACACACTCACTGTTTGACACGTCTTTATCTAGAATGCCCCTTCTCCCTTATTCATTTATCACTTTTATGTCACTGTAACCAAAGCAACCACAGCTTGAACAATTCAAAGTCAAACCAGTGACACCAGCATTGAGGTGATTGCCACCTCATTGATGACGAGATGTAGATGTTCTGTGCTCAGGTGGTGCAACCGTAGTGAATACAAGTACAATTCACAACACAAAGTATCAGTTTTAGTTGGGGAGAATTCACACTGTTCACAAACTCCCTCGCTGAAGGGTTAACTGTAACTAGTTTATAGCGACAGATATGGTGGTAAATGTAATATAGTGCATCCACGCAGTTATTGCCGGGAGTTGATGAGCAACGTAAATTCGGTTTTGGGCTCTGGCAGCACACGTGCTAACATGAGGAAGCAGTTCCTCTGCTCTTTAAAGCCCATCAGGCTTTGAAACAGTTGTGCTGCTGCAGATGTCAGGTTGGGGTGATATTTTTTGATAGCTATCTCCAAGATTAAGAATCTCATAAACAATGCTTGATCACGTAGCAACAGATTTCCCTTTTCTCTCTGCCACTCTGTTCTTTATGCTCATGTGGCAGCTCCCAAATCAGAATAGGAGATGCTGCCACGGCCAGTTGGCTTGATAAGGGGAGGGGGGGATGAATGGGTCAGGCTGAGCCGGAGCAGGGGAGCCATTGGCAGGTACAGCGGCTGTAATTGAATGAGTGCCGTGCCAGCTAATGGAAAGGAAACAGGCGGCTGGACCGAAACAGGAATCTCTCAGACCATGTGGAGGGCTCCTGCTGTGGCGCTGATATCCAGTAAATAGGATTGAGGCTAGCAGGGCTTCATCTGGTGCTTTCTGGGGGGTTTGAGAGGGGCAGGGGGCAAGACCCGCCCCAATCCCTCCCACAGCACCCGACCCCCAGTGACCCCTCTAATCTCATCACAGGTAACACGATGCGGCCAGGGTGGGAATCTCTGACCTCACTGAGATTCAATTGTTTTTTAAAGAAAGTCTTACCAACGTATCAAATTTCGCTTCACAGTTTCTTTGTGTTTCAAAGATTCAATGTAATGAAATTTGATTCAAGCTCAAACAAAGCAAATTTGATTGATTGGATTTCTGCTCATTATGAAATGATTCAATATTTCACCAGGATTTGATTCACTTGCAGTTCATTAGGAAACGATTTAAAGCTTCATGGACTTTTGCTTTCGTCACTATTAAATCAGTGCTTTTGATTGTGATTCTTTACTTAAAATAGAAGATGAAAAAAGTGGTAAAGTACAGAAACTCTGAAAGCAGTTAAATCAGTCAGTGAATGTTCAGAAGCAGCCGAGCCGCTCGGTGCTGTGTTTGGTCTGAGAGAGGTTTTTATTTTAGTTCAATTTTTGTTCCTCAGCATGAGTGGATGAAGGTCTGGGCTCAGTCTGGAGTTTAATAGAAACTCCTCCTGCAGGTAAATTTGGTTTTGTGGCCTCCAGCTGTAATTCAGCCTGAGCAGCTCAGAACCGCACCAGAACATCAACAACCAGTTCATTATTTCAGCGTCTCCACCGCCGAGGCTCTCCCTCGCACCAGAGTCACTTCTGAGGACCTGTTCAGAGAATCTTCTCTGGAACTCCCTGTAGTTCCCAAAGTGGCTCTACTGGCAGTTCTCCTCACAGTTCTCCTGGCAGTTCTCCTTCTCCATATGAAATAAAAACAATTGGGTTTTTGCTTCTGACTCTCGGGTTCTGGAGGTCCGTTTTCAGTCTGGACATCACTGACTGATCTTCATCCTGTTTCACTCTGACTGAGAGCAAAAACTCTCTTTCCTGCTCCATATTCCCATCTATCGTATTTTCTTCTGCTTCCAGCTTCCTGGTACTTTACTGCATATGTGTGTATGTATATGTTTGTGTGTGTGTGTGTGTGTGTGTGTGTGTATGTGTGTGTTCTGTTTGTTCATATATTCCTGTATGTGAAGCAGTGTGTGTGTGTGTGTGTGTGTGTGTGTGTGTGTGTGTGTGTGTTCTGTTTGTTCATATATTCCTGTATGTGAAGCGGTGTGTGTGTGTGTGTGTGTGTGTGTGTGTGTGTGTGTGTATTTCCCCCCCGGCTCTGAGCCCACACGGGGCCGCAGGTAAACAGAAGAGAGATCATGACGCGTTTCTGCCAGATAACAGAGGATAAACGTCCCGCGCTGCTCCGTCTGGTTCCCATGGTTACCAAGTCATGCCTGTCAGTCATCTGCATCTTTGTACCCCCCCGCCCCCACCCACTGTACATGTTTCACGTTACTGTGTCAGTCGTGTGTGTGAGGAGTGTGTGTTTGACGGGTAAGTGGCTCACGCTCTTCATCGCAGACAACTTCAGACTTCAAGGAGTAATTAAGCGCTTTTTAGGCGCTGCTGATTCACTAAGTGGGTTGAAACAGAAGCTTTGAGGCAATTATGAACCATCTAATAAACCTGACAGTGACGAGGAAGCGTGCAGCACCTGGTCTTTCAAACAGTTCACAACACAAACCTCCATGTTTCCTTCACCAGTCCTCAATAACTCACCGTATTTAACTCAATAACAGGGTTATTTTAATCAAAACATGAACATCTGTGAAGGATGTGACTTAGGAGTAACGCCAAAGGCCACGCCCCTTTTCAACAACCACAACTTTCAGGTGTGGGAAGAACCTTCAACCCTTCGGTGTGTGGTGTCTCATGGTTGTCTCCACCTGACCACTTCCACTACAGTGTAGCGTCACTGGTGTAGTACACCAGTAACTAAACCACACTAAACTCACTCTCTCTCTCTCTCTCTCTCACACACACACTCTCTCTCTTACACACACACACACACACACATCAGTAACTAAACCAAACTAAACTCTATCTCTCTCTCACACACACACTCTCTCCCTCTCTCTCTCGCACACACAAACACACACACACAAGCATCAAACACACACAACCAAGAAACACACACATCAAACACACACAACCAAGAAATACACACTCACTGTCTGCCACTGTAAACAAATCTTGTCAGTTTTGCCACCTGACACCTGTCAAAGCAACACCTGCAGCTGTTGAGCCGCTGTTCTGGTTCCACGTATTTATAAACCGTCTTTATTCAGAATTGATCTTCTCCCTTATTCAATTAGAACTACTACAGTACTGTAACCATAACAACCCCAGCATGAGCTTTGCACAACAAGCATAATCGAGTCACAAGTCTGACAAGTGACCCAGGTGAACATCCTCCCACTGATGAGGAGATTAATTAAAAACATGAACACCTTTATTTTTAAAGAAATAGATACATTTACAAGGTAACTTTCAAGAGGCGTCAGGCGGCCGCTGTCTGAAACTGCTGCTCTGAAACTGCAGCTCTGCAGTCTGGCGGCACAACTGGAGTGAATATAAGAACAATTGATGATACAAAGTAACAGATTGTTGAATTTGCATGTGGAAAATCAGCACAAGAGCAAAACATCTCACAAAGCAATGAGTACAACTGTTAAAAGCCCCCACTGAACAAAACAGTACAAGTAAAATCTGTATAAAATGTATTAAGGTAAAATTCGAATCTGAGATTAGACCAACTAAAATGTGACAACAAAACACAATTGAGCAACATATTGAAGTTTAAAATGAAACTAAGTAAAAAACTAATAAAGAGTTACAGGTATGTGATTTTAGAGTGAGCTGTAATGAAGTCCAGCTGGAGATAAAAGTTGGTTTTTCTGGTTCAGTAAAAACTCTCGTTTCCTGACTGGTGACCCGGTCAGTGGAGCACGTCGGGTCATTTCAGGTGTTTAATGGGCTCAGGGATGGGATAAGAAGTGGGAAATGGCCGAAGATCACTTAAAATAAATAAATAAATACAAATAAACCACCATCTGTGTTATTAGTAATGTACTTAACTGTATGTCGTTTATGGTTTTCTGGTGTAACGTGCAATTTTGGGGGTGAAACATTACTGTGGACAGTGTGCAGTGTGTCTGGTTCACTGTTTTTTTACTTTTACTTTTGCCGCTGTTGTCCAGCGTGTACAGACAAACACATCGATGACCGAAAAGCAGAACCTCCTATCTGAAAAATGTACTTTTTTGAGAAAACTAAAAAATATATGTTATATTTTCTTGCAGAATGTTTTTTGTTAAGGTTTTCAACAGGTGACTTTTCTGTCAGAGTGAAGGCTGGGATTACCTTGCAGACAGGCTGAATATGAGCCTTGTTCTCATCATCCAAAGTGAAATCAACCAATCAAAAACACAGTGTTTCAAGCCTTTTCTTTAAATTGAAATTCAAAAAGTTCAAGTCCAATGAATATCATGTAATGGAAGAAAGGACAGAGCTGAACTGTGAGAGGTTTAATAATGTTGAGGTTACCCAGAAGTGGGAAATAATTCTGGAGCCCCATGCAGGTTTGGGCCGAGTTGATCGGGTTCGTCCTACAGCAAGATAGTGTCCCTAAACATAAGTCCAAGCTCTACCTTAACTACCTTAGATCTCCGAACAAGAGCTGGAGAACATGGAGTGGCAAACCTAATTAAGCCTTATAAATAAAAAAAAATATATATGTATATTTGCTTCAAACAAATGGCTATATTTATATTTTGTAAAATTTTATTCAATTGTTTTATGCTGCTCTTACCCTTATTCTGTCCATTGAAATTTCCCACTTGTGGGACTAATAAGGGTTTATTTTATATTATCTATAGTAAATAATGAGTAAGTAAATGCCCAGCATTAAATTTTGTTTCGTATTGAGTTTTTTCCACAGCTTTATATTGGATTCATTTAATAAAACAATTTCCTCTGAGTTCCTGATTTCTGGTTCTAAGCTAGAAGCTCAAAGATGATGATGGACATATGAGAGCAGAACCTCAGAGGTTCTCACACCTTCACGTTAGTTGAATAAGCTCCTCTGTTTTGGGCTCAATTTCTCTTCGTGTCACTTGCGGCTGTTCCTCGGCTCTGGCCGTCACTCAGCAGGGCCGTGTTTTGACAGCCCCCCTGCCCCCCCGAAGCTGAGGAGGGCATCCTACTGCCCCCAAACTGCAGGCCATCCATCAACCCGCTTAACCACTGAACCCCACTGAACCCCAGCGAACTCCACATCCATCAGAGATCCAGCGCCGTTCTCCCACGACCCTGAGCATAAAACCCGTCCAATAAACACACACCGCTTTATCGGCCCCCATCTGCAGAAACGAGTTCTCACTCAGAAGACATGAAGTGGATTGTGGGGGGGTTACATATGAAACTCTGACTCAAACAAGTTCATTTACCATCGCTGTGGGAACATCATCACATATCTATAAAACATTTTCTTAAAAAATCCTCATAAAAAAACTGAACAGAAGTTAACAGTAAGTCATTTTGTAACATTTCTATTGGCGCATTCATTCATTTATAGGGCCAGATAACGACCTTATAAACTACACCAGTGGTTCCCAACCTGGGGTCCGGGCCCCCCTTAGAGGGGCGCTAGAGATCGCAGGGGGTGTGCACAACTTTGTCAGCACTGAGGTTACCACAATCATATTTGTACACATAAATTCATAATGTCTGAGAAACATAGAAGTACATTTACATTTACAGCATTTATCAGACGCTTTTATCCAAAGCGACTTCCATTCCCTAACTACAGGGGACAGTCTCCCTGGAGCAACTTGGGGTTAAGGGTCTTGCTCAGGGACCCCAGTGGTGGTGTGCTGAAGGTAGGATTCAAACCTGTGACCTCATGGTCCGGAGGCAAGTATCCTACCACTAGGCCACCACCACCCCAGATTGCTTTGTGAATTGAATCTCCAGTGTGATGCATTATGTTTAAATGAAGATAACTGAATATGATCAGAAACAGCAATGCGAGAATAATCTGAAGAAACCACAGAAGAGATAAGCTTTTCTTTCTACAAAAAAATCAATTCTTGAATATGAGTTATGTAATTGAGAGAAGAAAGAAAACCCCCCTGGCTAAGGGATTATGAAAAGGGTCAACAAGGCCGTTCTGTCACATAAAATCAGAGAATGTTCTAGCTTTTGCATATTGATGAAGGTCAGAGTGATCTAACACTGGATCAAGAACACCATTTAAATCCCCTCCAAAGATCAGAAAATGAGTGTCTAAAAAGGGAGACTGCTCAGCAATCTACTAGCAAAATCAGCATCATCAAACTTAGTTGCATAGACATTCACCAACAATACCTTAATCTGCAATAACATTCCCACAACAGTAATGCATCTGCCAATTCTAGCATTAATAACATTTGTGGCTGAGAAAAGTATTCTTTTATTAATTAAAAGGGTAGCCCTTCTGGATTTAGAATTAAAATTGGAGTGAAATATCTGGGCAATCCAAGGGTGATCTTTTATCTGGGGGTGTGTCCCATGTAAAAATGCTATATCAGCGTATAGGCGTTTAACAGGATTACCCATACCTCTGATATTCCAGCTAAGTAATCGAACACGGCTGAAGTTCCCGTCAGGGCTGGGATTCACGTTATTACTAGTCATACAGGTAGGAAAAACAAAGTACAAAAAAAAACCACAAAGCATGTGCACCAGGTTACCCATAAGAACCCCCCACCCACAAACACACACACACACACACACACACACACAGCCCCCATGCAGACCTGTTTGAAGACGAATCATGGACTCCGACAGACCTTGAGTGAAACCTCACAACACGCACATACATATTACTAAAGAGGAAAATAATTCCAAAGAAATCGTCTGGTACTAAAATAACAATGCCCTCAATAATCTTAACCATATGGTCGGGGAAGACACAAATATTCAGTTCTCCAACCGTGAATTATCGTAAATGTACAATGTAGCAACAGCTTTGGTGGTGCTGATCTAGACTCCAAATCTTCACACGTATTAATTTATTTATTTATAAAGTGATCTGTAAGGCGCTTGATTGCTTTTTGCATCTCGGCGATATGATCAGTGTATCTGGAGAGGGAGCACTCCATTTCCCCAACAGTACCTCTTAAAGCACTTTTATTTAACAATACGATCTAAACCTACTTGGCCCTGTGTGAAAAAGTAATTGTTCTCTAAACCTAATAACTGGTTGTGCTAACCTTAGCAGCAACGACTGCACTTAAGCGTTTGCAGTAACTGGCATTGAGTCACATCGCTGCGGAGGAATTCTGACCCACTCTTCTTTGCAGAAATGTTTTAATTCAGCCATATTTGAAGGCTTCTGAGCATGAACCACCTTCTTAAAGCCATGCCACAATATCTCAATTGGATTCAAGTCCTGACTTTGACTAGGCCGTTCCAAAACCTTCAATTCCAAAACCATTTTTTTGGCCCATTCAGACGTGCCAGTGTGTTTTGGATCACTGTCCTGTTGCATCACACTACCACCACCACGTTTTGACTGAAGTAATGTTTATAGTCATGTGTACAGAGTACAGTTTACAGAGTACAATGAAATTCTTACTTGAACACCCTCTTCACAGATAGAACATAGACATAAAAGACATGAAAGATAACACAGTGCAGCAGCAGTAACTAGTCACGGGTTGAGTTGTATAAAATAAAGTGACAGTGCCGTGTAAAGTGACAGTGCAGTGTAAAGTGACAGTGCCGTGTAAAGTGGCAGTGCCGTGTAAAGTGACAGTGCAGTGTAAAGTGACAGTGCCGTGTAAAGTGACAGTGCCGTGTAAAGTGACAGTG